>JAOTOM010002432.1:0-90000 GCA_034440615.1 Ashinkailepas kermadecensis
AGCCACATATGGTGCAGTCCATTCGTTCGTCTGAGCCCTTTTGGATTCAAGTCGGCGACTAAGCCCGACGGCGGCCGCCTGGCCGCTGCGCCCAATACTTCTTCGTCTTCTTCAGCTGTTTCTTTGCCCGCACGCCTTCTGTGAAAAACGTTCGTTAGGGGAAGGTGTTTAGACCTTGAGGGGTATGCCATGGCCGAGCCAGGCCAATCACTTAATTGACTGCCCATCTTGGGCGCCAGCTTCGGCTGGCGACATGCTTGGCGAAAAAGCGGAACCTAGCTGTGCATCTTTTCCACCTCCCCATCTCATTGTCCATTCGCTGTCAACGTCCCTGCTGATGTCCTCCATTCAAACTTGCAACAACAACCCCTCATGTCCTGGCACGCCGGAGGTACGGGTTCGACTCCCCGCGATGCCCGCCCTTCCTGCCAGGATGAGAGACAGGCGACGCCATATGACCTCAGCTGCTGAGTGCGTCGTAAAGCCACAATCCATATCCATATCCCTCCCATGTCACGAGCGGGTAGGTCAGCTTCCCCTAGTTTACCCGTCCACTCAGTTGTGTTGGGGTAGTCGCGCCCCCTGGGTCCGCCGTCAGAGTTGACTGAGTCCTGAGTGCTGAGGTTCCCGTGGCACGGTGCTAGTCGTGATGGGGGAGCTATGGGAGAGTCTTTGGTCCCGATGTCCCGAAGCGGCGGGCGGGTCCAAATTGCCCCATACGGGCCATGTGGCAAGTCGCCTCGGGCTGGGGCCTTGATCTCTTCCCAGTATCTGCCGGCCCGGCCGGCTGGGGTCAAGGGGTGGGCGGCGCTGCTAGTGCGGTCGGGGTGGTGAGTCTCTCGGCCATGCGAGGGCGCTGCCTGCCCCATATAGCTGATCTTGTGTCTGGCGTCCTCTCGTCCGCGGAGGTCCGCCCAGTAGGGCCCCTATATGGTGGGGCGCCACGAGGAGTCGAAACACAAACAATACATGACATTCACAACAAGAACATTTCTGGTCCCTCTCGTGCGGCCAGACCAACGGCCCATTCGTCGCGGGTGAGAGCGTCCATACCACTGGTAGCTGCAGAGAACAAGTTTCTCGCCACTCTGTATCTCTTTCAGAGGAGGAGCAGGTGCTACCGGTTCGGAAAGATTGCTCGATGCGAGAAGCTGAAATATGGTGCGTTGGAGGTGCAGTTTGCGGCGGCAGAGAAAGTGGAGAGAACATTGACGATGTCGAGGTTTGTAGCGTGTAGAAGGACGATAGAAAAACACACGAGATTATCCCAATTCAGGTGTGCAGGGTCGCAAGCTCGGTTGGGGGCTCAGTCCTGGATCGGCACAACCTGGGGTACCCCAAATACCAATTTCTCCCCTGATTTAGGTCACTTTATTTTGCCGCCGTGAAAAAAAAATTATTTCATAAATATTATTTTCCTTTTTCCAGTTTTCCATGAACTTAGCCTACTCGGGGCCAAAATAATCAGGAAATGGTTAATCGAAAAACTACTACCGAATAAGGAAAATCAACTTGGTGCCGAAACGACTTCTTCCCCTTTCGCTTCGCATTGTGTCCAAGTCCATTGTTGCCTTTATTATATTTATATGTTACTTCAAATTTCCGTCGATCGAAACGGATTAAAAACTGTACGAAAAGAACATGTAACCATCATAGCAAACTCCACATTACGATCAGTGCTAAACGACCAGTGCGATTATCGATTTGAGAAAACGTTCCATTGTTGCCTTTTTTAAATTTATAGGTTACTTCAATTTGCGTGTCGAAACGTATTAAAATACGAAAAGAAATGTAACCATATAACAAACTCCCATTACGAGACGACCTGTGCGATTATCTTGAGAAAACGTAAAATAGGATTGCTTGTACTATTTCAATGTATCAAAGAGGACTGTCACCACAAACACTAAATACTACTTAGGACCGCGATAATATAATCACCACTAATTATACATTTTGGGCGATCTTACACCTACCCAGGCTGAACGCGAGTAGTATGTCGAACTCGACATTTATGCAGCATTGCTTGAATTTTGCATGGGTTTGACTTCCAAAGTGTGGGGAGGGGAGGGGGGGGGGGCGAGCTGCATGTTGGGGGCTAGAGCCCTCCCAACTGAATAGGATCCTACACCCTTTCCCAATTATGGTAGTACAGAAAATCAAAAACATATCGCGAGGCCAAACACTTGAGAGACGTGCCGGAGGAGATAGCCGATGGACTGTCGGAGTTCGGAGTAACTGGAGCAATGAAGATAAGGGTGACAAGGTGGACACGAATGATCCCACAGCCGACACAATATCAAAATTAAATAGGGCAGATATTCCCCTTGAAATTCGTATTGCTAATTAGTCATTTTCCCTACTCAATCTGAGGGGACGAGTGGTCTAGGGGTAAGATGCTCGTCTCACAATCGAAAGATTGTGGGTTCGAGTCTCACCTGTCGCTACTCTTCGCCCGCGACCAATCGGCGTGAGAGATTGGCGACGCTATATGACTCAACAGTCGACGTGTCGTAAAACCAATAACCAACCCTACTCAATCTGAAAATATGTCTTGAAAATAAGGACTTCGGTCACCTAGTTCCGTGAGAGATGTCCAGCCCTGTTGGCGATGCTACTGCACCGTCTGATCGACTTGCTCGGCAATGCTACCACTTCCGGTTGTCCGACCCATTTTTACGTAGTAAATTCCGTGTCGCGAATACCTACCTTCATTTCACACCACAATTACTGAACGGATCATCATAAGCCAATCAAGAAAGAACGATGAGATTCCTGGATCAATTTTGTGTCGTGGAATGCCCATGCAAGCCATTAGCAGTTGTTGAATCAATTGCAAAAAGCAAACAAGAAATATAAATATGTGCGTCGGACTTCAATAGGCGCACAGTCGAAACGGCCTTGTTGAAACCGATATTTTGTGCGATATTTGTCGAAAGCCTACCCTGACACGATCATACCACGGTGGCGACGCTGGAGAAAGATGAACGGATGGCATAGATGATGTATACCTGTATTTTAAACCAACAGCTGATTGCGTATTGGCCATGAAAACCTCTTGGGTAAGTAAACGCACAGAAGCAACTATGGTATCGGGCGGGAGCATGAAGGGTGGTGCGCTTAATTGTTTTATTTCTAAGCGAAAGTGACGAAAGTGATTCTGATCAGACATTTCCTCGGGATCCTGTCAGTTAAATGGACGAAACGAAGCCAAATAATCGATGCGGAGTCGTTGCATGCGGATCTAGCGAGCCGGTTTTGAGTCGAATTGAGGGGAGATGGGGATGAAAAAAAACGCATATTTTCAGGAAACGAAGAGCACTCGTCGAATTCGGATAACTTAAAGTGCATGAACTTGACTTTTGACTTGACTTGACAGGAAGCTGACGCACAGTGGATGGCTATGGCTTCTGCTGCTTCAGGAGCTCAAAAGCATTTATTCCAGGGGCGGATCCAGACATTTTCAAGGGCGGGGAGGCAGGTACCCGTCTGGAGGAGTCATTTCCTCGGAGGGACGCTGTTGCGGAAGTCCCTTGACGCTCTCGTTCAGAATAATATTCATTAAGCGGGGGCAGGGGACTGCACTGGGGCATACTGAATGAACGTCTTTTACTATGAGAGGGGCTAGTTGGGACGAAACACCGTTTAGCGAGGGGCACTCGAGTAGTACGGTATACTCGGCGGGTTACCGTTTGAGCAGTGGTGTTGCTCTGTATTTTTGAGGGACAAGTGCCACTTAATGTTGGTTTGCCCTACCCCAATAATTTGAACTGCTAACATTGGACCATAGGGAGTGTGCCCTCCAATCCATTTGGGCCTGGCCACTGCCTTCATATATTTCTCCCAATAATTTTCATAAATATCAACGCCCGTGCGTCAGAGGGAAGCCACCTTCCCATGTGGAGTGCACACGGAGCTCCTCCATCAGCCACTGATGCATACATGGATACAAACAAAAAGAATGGATGCATACCAGCAAGCATGCCCCCTCAAATGCATGCAAATTGGCATGCATGACTGAACCTACAATTTGCTCATTAAATTTCAGACACCCAGCTCCGATTTCCAATTGTGCATTGGATGCTCCCGAAATGCACTGGCGACAAAGTGAGTGACACAAATCATGGGTGACTGCTCATATCCAACACATATCCCATGTCTCTTGGATTTCTTCCAAAATAATATAGCTCTAAAATAAAGAAAGTGCGAGTAATGCAACCCAATGACTGTGCTCCTGGCCTGAGCCAGGTTAAACAAATTAATTGAGGCTGAACGCCACTGCTGCGGCACGTTTGTCGTATTCCTTCCTCAACCGCCGACCGGCCGGATTAGGCTTTTCTCATCCGGTTGAGGTTCGACGAGGGTAAAACAATTCCGGATGAGGCGCGGGAACGGCCGGTAGAGTTAATGGACGCTCAACCTATTCTGGGTGAGGTCGCGGGAACAGACCCATTAAGGGAAGCTACGCCACACTCGTAGCAGAAACGCCATTTATGATATTTTTGCTGTAGAGTTTTAAACGCTTCTGAAGCAAAACAAAATACATTGAATACAATTGATAATAAATTGCTGATAATTAGACCACTCAATTTGGAACCGGGATCAATAAAAATATACTCAACCTTACACGTTAGTATTCGTGTACTAGCCCCTCTTCAAAACTATGATTTCTGCCCCATGTTAAGTCAACGGTTTTTCACGATGGGAGAATCGCCTAAAACCGCAATCAGCTGTTGTGGGCCTGTTTGCCCAACCGTATCTAGGCCAATCATCAGCCTCCTGCCGTCAGCAAGAGCTGACGACAATCCCGAAAGCACCCTTGAGCAGGACTTGAATTGCATTCGTTGCAGCTCCGGGCGGCAGAGCGGGCGAAGGTCAAGGGCAAAGTATTTTAACACCGCCTGGGTCGAGGGCGAGGTGAGGTGTGTTTGTTATTTATTCATTTTTCTCTTCAAGTAATGTTTGCCACAAAATGTGAGCCGCGATTTGTATGATTTGATAGCTAGCTTTCCCCTTTTCCCTTCCTTTATTCCCAGATGCTGTCCTAACCAGAGTGGGAAACTTACTTTCCGGGTTGGGAGTCGGGGGACGAGTGGTCTAGGGGTAAGATGCTCGTCTCGCAATCGAAAGATTGTGGGTTCGAGTCTCACCTGTCGCTGCTCTTCGCCCGCGACCAATCGGCGTGAGAGATTGGCGACACTATATGACTCAACGGTCGATGTGTCGTAAAACCAATAACCAACCAACAACCAACGGGTTGGGAGTCGGAATGCATACCAACTTTTCCGGAGTACATTTTCATGGACATTGTTTTTATGCGTGGAATCTGTTTACCAGTAACCGACTGGAAAAAGCTATGTAATCAGTACTTACATAATATGCATATGTAATACGTGTTCTCATTTTTGGTCAAATCAAATGTCAAAACATAGGAACAAAGAAGTGAACAATGGATGGCACCGCCCGGCAGTGACTCGTAATAATCAGCACTGTTTAGTCTCTCATAGCTCATGAGCAATGTGCTTTCCTTTCACTGTTGGTCTTAGTACAAGGCTAAACATATGAAAAGCAAACAAAAATGCTTCACACTTCACCCTCAGCTCAGAGCGCATACCTACCTACTCAGCCAATTTCCTATGTAATATGAACGCAACTCCGCTACAGCACACGCCAAAGTTGGATGTGATCAAAGCAAAGGATCAGTCAAGGTCTTGTGTTTGCAGTATGACACTGTTAACCATGTGTTCGAAGTTGCTAATGGTTATGACATCATATAAAAAAACTACCTTGCATTGATTGGTTGACAGACAGATTTCTGAACAGAAAACACTAACACAGCCAATTCTGATCGGTGCCCTCCGGGCATCAGAGGGCATGTCTTAAAACTGTCAAACTTTCCCACTATACGGGTGGCAGGAACACATGTTTTCCGAGACATGGCTCCAGGGTCAGAACAGTGTACTCAGTGTGCACGCTCACCATCTTGCAAGTTGCTGTTGACGAGTTGTCAGCAATTCCGGTAGTTGAGATTGATGGGGTGTGTGAAGCTGTGTTCCGCCTGCTGACTGCTACAAAAAGTGGTTAGTTTGAGTGGTGACCGTAAGTGGAATAACCAGTGCTTTTTTGGGTGTTGTTCTGTGTTTGTTTTTATTGATATCTTTGTTCCCACATTTGTGTCGGAGTACATGTGAAGCCCATCCCATCCAGTATGAACCCGGAGTGCAAAAAATGTTTTCAGAGATAGAATCTCTTAAGAAATGCCTTAATTCCCACCCTGGTCCTAACCTAAGAAATCCAGTATTACTGCAATTTATAGAGCCATCAGACAAGTTGTGCACGCATTTTACCTCTGAAGCGTACAAAGTGGTTACGTTTGGTTAGCTTTGGCTAGGCTTTATTTAAGTTGGAGGAATCTGGTTTTGGAAATAACTAAAAATTGAGTTTCTTTCTTCAAAAGCAGTTTAGGTTATGGGTAAATTTGTACTTTAAGGTAATTCCTGATGTATTTTGTTTTTTAATGCAATGCTTATATATGTGCTGAACATGTGACCACTCATATCCTCTGCAAATGCATAGGTGAAACCAACCTACTTTTCATTTTTAATTTGGGAGGAAAAATGGTAAATTTTTGATAAACTGTGTTTGGAATTTTTGGAATTGTTTTTCAGAATATGATGCTTATGAATGTGACTAAGAAGATGCAACCACTAATTTTTGGTGCTGATGCTTACTTTTCAAGTTGAACGATGAAGTCACATTGGTACTGTGTGATGATGTCATAGGTATGGCACTGAGGCTTTGACTGGCTAATGCTACAAATGGTTCACATACCTTAATGAGATGGTTGAAGTAGCTTAACCTAACCTAACCTCATGGTGTATTATATAAATTATAGCTATGATAAACCAAGAGGTAAGCAGGTTAGGTTAGGTTAGGTTAAGTTAAGCTAGATTAAGCTACTTTGATCATCTCATTAAGGTATGTGATCCATTTGTAGCATTAGCTAGTCAACCTAACCTCATGGCACATTATATAAATTATAGCTATGATAAACCAAGAGGTAAGCAGGTTAGGTTAGGTTAGGCTAGGCTAGGCTAGGCTAGGCTAGGCTAGGCTAGGCTAGGCTAGGCTGGGCTGGGCTGGGCTGGGCTGGGCTGGGCTGGGTTAGGTTAGTTTAGGTTAAGCTACTTTGACCATCTCATTAAGGTATGTCAACCATTTCTAGCATTAGCCAGTCAAAGCCTCAGTGCCATACCTATGACGTCATTGCACCATACCAATGTGACGTCATCGTCCAAATTGAAAAGTAAGCGTCAGCACCGAAAATGAGTGGTCGCATCTTCTTAGTCATGTTCATAAACATCATATTCTGAAAAAGTATTCCCAAAATTCCTAAAACACCTTTTCTCAAAAATTTACCAGAAAAATTATACCCAAATAGTGGCTTGGAGTTGGGTAGTATAGCATAAAGAGCAATGCTCAAAATATAGAAAAAGGTGTACCATAACCTAACTTAACCTATCCTAACGTTCCATGCAAGAAAACATTTTTTTAATGGATGATTGGGGATGTCTGAACATGTTCCATTTCCCAAACACCTACCTTGGGATGTCTCCCATGTCACCCTCAGAGCATAAATAACAAAAAGATGGTGGTATTCTTAAATGGTGGACCTTTCTCTTCCAAAATATGAAGGTTTGATTGCATCGTTATACCAATTATTTATGTATGGAGCTAGTGCAACATGCGTGCAACAGCAACTACAGGTGGAGTCAACGAAGTAATGACACGTCGGCGGCCGCGGTATCCTCACGCCAGCTCTCAGAGGCGCCGCCAAGGAGCTACATATACATTGTTCTTGTACGAGCTACGCGAGCCATGCTTTGTGCATGCACTGAGGAGGTTCCGTTCAGGTGCCCCGAGGGAAAGCTATACCGGCAAATCGACGGCATCGCGATGGGCTCGCCTCTAGGAGTGCTGTTTGCGCAGGCTTATATGTGTCATGTGTAGGGTAGGGTCATGGCGCAGATCGATGTTAAACCGAACATGTATTACCTCTTTATCGACGACAATGTCCTTAATGTAAGCGACACTGACGAACTAAACGCACTTACGGAGCTTAATGTCAGCAACAGGCTTCCATTCCTTCACCTCCTCGTCGACGGTAATAGCGGTTCGTTTCTGACCGATGTTTATGTGAAGTCAACTAACCTAGATCGATGTATGAATGGCGCCGGAGACTGTACCGATGGTTACAAACGTAGCGTAATTAGGTCATACGTCCGACGAGCTATAACCCACTGTTCTACTCAGTCGCGCGTGCATCTTGAGTCGTAAAGGGTTCGTCAAATGTTAGTCAATAATGGATACAGCAACACCGCTTTCGACGCAATCACGCAAAACATGCTTAGCAAGCTTTCACATCTTACTGGCCAGGACACACGTGATACTGCTAACGACATCACTATCTTCTATAAAAACACCATCACACCCTCTTGGAAGAAAGATGAGAAGGCCATCCGTGACATAGTCATGAAGAACACTATACCCGCACAACCAAGCCACAAAATTCGTCTCCTCGTTTACTACAAAACGCCTAAAACATCATCTCTTATCATGCGCAATGACAGTTTCAAACCCACAACACTGAAACAGTCCGATGTAGTATACCGCTTCAGATGTACCACCGGGGACTGTGTAACCCACGTCTGTTACATTGATCACACAACCACTACACTCAGCCGTCGCCTCACCATGCATCTCCAGGATGGTGGCCCCAAGAACACCACTGAGCACGGCTCACCAGAGCCATGCTGACAGATGACTCTTCCATCATTTTACACTGTCATGACAAACGGCGGCTGGTGGCGACTGAGACAATCTACATCAGAAACACCACACCCATCATCAACGCACAAAACAAGTCATACACACACCTGGCTCTGTATGACAAATATGTGCCACATAATGGTGTATCAAAAGTGAGCTTGAATGTAGTATGGCATCCTATCAATTTCGGAATCCTAACCCATGAAGTGCCTAGAGACATAATGTTTGTGAAATGTTTGATAATTTTTCCTCGTGTATCTGCTTTGTGCTATCTGTGTGACTTGTGATTCGTTCAACTAATTCTTGAAGATGATCAATGTTGATATAATCGTCGGAAACATAAACATAATGTAACGAATCACGTATGATATCGACATATGAGTGACCTTTTAACATTGATCCTCCTCTTCGCAATTGCTTCCGTCGGTAACCTTTTGCATAATATCTTTCACGAACAACGAAAAGTCATCTGAAAACTAGAAAATGTGCATAATAAGGAGATAAACGCAGACAACGCTGTCGTCTTTAACAATGTATATATATATATATATATATATATATATATATATATATATATATATATATATATATATATATATATATATGTGAGTTATCCATAGACAGGTATGAATGAGGATGGATGATGAAAACAACAAATTATGTGGAGATGACTTTAATGTAAACGTTTCGACCTTAATAGGTCTTCATCAGTACAAAACAGAGCACAACTGCAGACAATATCAAGCAGGCAACAAATCACATTTACTGCTGTAATAATCAAGTGCTAATTCGTTTTCGGCTCTTCACAATAGATAATCTCGCTGCAGGTCCTGCCCGGGTAACAAAACCGACTCTTGAATTGATCGTTTCGCGTGTGCATATATGTGCTGCCTCTAATGCTTTTCTTGTTCGTTTTTTATATTCTTATCTAAAGCTCTTACGTCATCCCATTTTGGTAGATTTTCACATTCGTCGATATGGACCACAATGGCACTGCCTATGCCTATGATATATCTGCCTATAATATCTGCACTGCCTATGATATCTCACATCGCGTTTGTGTTCATTCATTCGCGCCTGAATCCCCCTTCCGGTTTCCCCAACATATGATTTTGAGCAACCGGAACAAGGAATTTCGTATACTACACTATTAGGTAGCACGGGACCACTAGCAGATTTACCAGTGACGATGTCGCCCATTTTCGTCCCGGAATTTATGGACACCTGTACTCCAACGGCTTTCAGGTGTTTGGCGATAACAATAGCCTGCTTTCAGTATGGAATTGTTAAACACTTGGTGGATTTTTCTTTTTCTTTCGGTCGTTGTTCCACTTTACGTCTGTTCTTTATTTCTTCAGCTTTTTTCTTGAGTTTGATAAGCAAGCCTTTTGGGTACTTCAACTTGAGGAACGTGCTATATATATGTTCAATTTCGTCTGCAATGTAGGCATCACTACAAATACGAAAAGCTCTCAGAAAAAATCCGATGACAATGCCACTTTTAACCCGGTCGATGTGGGATGAATAGAAGTGGACATAGTCCTCCTTGTTTATTGGTTTTCTGTGCACCTTGAATTTGATGTCTCCTTCAGTCTTGATAATGCATGTATCTAAAATGCAATTCTTCCTTGATTTTCGAGCTCCATCGTGAACTGTATTTGTGGCTCCACTTGGTTTAATAGATTCATCTTTTCTAACAAATTTGTTGACTTTGGCACTGCTACTAGTACGTCATCCACATATCTTACCCAAATGGCTTGGCTCCCAATGATGCCTAAATAGTGGTACTCCAGTACTTCCATATATAAACATGCTGCCACTGAGCTTAGAGGTGAGTCCATTGCTAACCCCCTATGTTGCACGTATTCGTCCCCGTTGAACGATAATGAGCCAAACTTCATGCACAGCATGACAAGATCCATGAAATGTGTTTTTGGCAGGGGAAAATTATGATCATCTTGTGCATGAATTACTTGATTGATGAAGCCCGTAGATGAAGCTCTGGCCGCAATACGAGAAGCAATTCATGCACAAGATGATCATAATTTGCCCCTGACAAAAACACATTTCATGGACCTTGTCACGCTGTGCATGAAGTTTGGCTCATTATCGTTCAACGGAGAAGAATACGTGCAACATAGTGGCATTGTCATCGGAGTTAAAAGTGGCATTGTCATCGGATTTTTTTTAGAGCTTTTCGTATTTGAAGTGATGCCTACATTGCAGACGAAATTGAACATATATATAGCACATTCCTCAAGTTAAAGTACCCAAAAGGCTTGCTTATCAAACTCAACAAAAAAGCTGAAGAAATAAAGAACAGACGTAAAGTGGAACAACGACCGAAAGAAAAAGAAAAATCCACCAAGTGTTCAACAATTCCATACTCAAAGCAGGCTATTGTTATCGCCAAACACCTGAAAGCCGTTGGAGTACAGGTGTCCATAAATTCCGGGACGAAAGTGGGCGACATCGTCACTGGTAAATCTGCCAGTGGTCCCATGCTACCTAATAGTGTAGTATAGAAATTCCTTGTTCCGGTTGCTCAAAATCATATGTTGGGGAAACCGGAAGGGGGATTCAGGCGCGAATGAATGAACACAAACGCGATGTGAGATATCATAGGCAGTGCAGTGCCATTGTGGTCCATATCGACGAGTGTGAAAATCTACCAAAATGGGATGACGTAAGAGCTTTAGAGAATAATATAAAAAAACGAACAAGAAAAGCATTAGAGGCGGCACATATATGCACACGCGACACTATCAATTCAAGAGTCGGTTTTGTTACCTGGGCAGGACCTGCAGCGAGATTATCTATTGCGAAGAGCCGAACACGAATTAGCACTTGATTATTACGGCAGAAAATGTGATTTGTTGCCTGCTTGATATTGTCTGCAGTTGTGCTCTATGTTTTGTACTGATGAAGACCTATTGAGGTCGAAACGTTTACATTAAAGTCATCTCCACATAATTTGTTTGTTTTCATCATCCATCCTCATTCATATATATATAGGTATATATATATATATATATATATATATATATATATATATATATATATTTATAGATATGTATATATATATATATATATATATATATATATATATATATATATATATATATATATATATATATATATATATATATATATATATATATATATATATACATATATCTCTATATATATATATATGTATATATATATATATATATATATATATATATATATATATATATATATATATATATATATGTACTAGTTAAGATGGAATGACAAATTGTTCAAACACAGAACAATGGGAGCATAGCTTTATGCACAACGTTTCGGCTCACGCCTTTCTCAAGCTATGAACAATTTACAGGCATGGGAGTATATGGCACTTGTCGTCTTTTTCTTCTTTTGTTTTCTTTTTTTCAGTTCTCTTCTTCTTTTTCCCTTTACTTTTTCCCCCTCTCTTCCTTCCCAATTCGAACACAGGTCATGAGACATTGTACAGTGGCGTAGTTACGAAATTCTTCTAAGAGGGGCGAGGTTCAAAGGGGACCTGCTCCACCCAAATGGGGTCCTCAGCCTCCATTGTGTTACGGCCTCCTATTGTTTTTTAGTCTCGAAGTATGAATTGAGAATGGGAAACATGACTTCATATTGATGTATTGTTTGTTCTTGGCATGGTGTATCATTTACGCAAAACGCAATAACGTTTTTTTGCCGAGAACTGAGCCATGCCAGGGTATAAATAAGTAATATATGGATAAATAACGAAGTGCCAAAACAAGCAAATGTCTTAATGCTTTCTCGACCAGAATAATCTTCTAGTTGGCCTCTATATTGCAGCGAGCTGGTGGGGCTGGTGCTAAACATATCTTAAGGATGTCTCCCATTTATCAACCGACTTTTATGTCCTGCAAGTCTAACTGAATATGGCTAGCTCCATCACTACTGTTAGTCATTCCCACCAGCTTGATTTCATAAGCAAGCTTAAACTATCATTTCTCAGTCCTAGGACGAAAATTTCGCGAAGATGAACGAGAAGTGGAGAAGTGGAACTGGTTGTCTGATCGCCACCACAGGGATTTATTTATTTTATAACATTTGGTACTGGCTGCAAAGCACCGGGCACACCAGCTAAAATAATGAATCCTCAGCGAATAAATTCACGGCAAGAACAAGCATTGAAAAACAGTGCATACATGGCAATGCAACAATGGCAATGCATAAATAATGCAACTCCTTCAAACTCCACTCCTTCACGCCCATGGTTTTCGCTGTGCTGTACCATTTTGTAAATGACGTTGAGAAGTTATTGAAGCTAGGCAGCTCCAATCATGCAGGCTGTACTCACAGAAAACAAGTTTGTGGAAAGAAAATGCACTGAAAATCATCATTGCTCCCATTTTATATGGGGGAATGGGTGTTGTTTTGCATGCTTCTGAAGGGGAATTTGCCTCCTCAATGTTAGCTTTACCCCAATGGGCATATGTTTCTGAAAATTATTGGGGAAGGGGACCAGTGGCCTACCTAGAATTTGCGTCAAGGGGGGGGGCAAACGGATTTGGAGGGGGCCCACCTAACCTCATTAAAAAAGTCCTCGGATTTTGACCAGTTTGGTTCAAAGGCTACCTTTTTAAGTATAGTAATTAGTGACCAACTGAATTGTTCTGTGGAGAGGCCTAATTTACCACCATCGTTCCTGAGTCGTCGGATTTCAACATTGGGTGCCTTCTCCAATATTCTGGAGCCTCCTCGCCATCTCCTTGCACAGTCTTCTAGGGACCTAATCTGACTTTCTGGGGGCCTCATTTCCTGTTTTTGGGGCGTTCTCATTTATCCTGAAAGCCCCTTCCCAGTCTTGGGGGACTTCTCGTGCATCCTGGTCTCTTTCCTCTCCTATAGATCTTTTCTTCCAAATCAGGTGCCTACTTTCACGTCTTGTCGTCCTCCTCCATCTTGACTGTCTACTTATGCATTTTAGTGAATCATCTTGCGTACGAGGGCCTCCTACTATTTCTTAGGGGGCTTCTTCCTGAAAATTATAGGCATGCTCTCACATCTTAGGGGTCCCGTCTCATTTCCTGGAGCCTCTTTTCGGTGTTAGATGTCTCCTCGTGTGTCCTACCCTCCTCCATATTCCATGGTCCTCCTCTCCCGTCTCGGAGAGCCTCTTACATCCTGGGGCCCCTTTACCATGGCCTGGTACTACCTCTCATGTTCCAGGGGCATTCTCTGCCAAGTTATGGACCTCCTGGACCTCCTCCTTTATCCTGGCGATGCCTTACCCCTCTTGAGGTGATCATCAATTTTGGAAACATCACCTCCTTCCATGCCTGCTGCCACTCCCATCTTAAGGGCCTCGTCCCATTTCCTGGAGATTCCTTCCGGGCTTCGGGGCCTCATTCGGTTCTGGGGACCCCCTAATCCGTCTCGAGGGACTCCTCTCGAATCCGGCAGGGACCTCCTTTTCTCGCCTAGAGGCCTTCTTTGTTAAATTGAGGGCCTCCTCTCACGTCTTGGAGGCCTCCTCATCTGTGTTTGGAGCCTCATTATACTCTTAGCAGGGAGCTTTTGCGTCCCAGTCCCAAATCTTCTCTCCTAGGGTGCTCCTCTTCCAAAATATGGGTCTCATCTGGCTGGTCTCAGTGGCCTTCTCTCATTCTTGCGGAGACTTTCTTACCCATCTTGGGGCCTCCTCCTGCGTCCGGAGAAATATGTCCTATAATATGCCCTGATTTTCCATTGTATGGATCTCCTCTTCCATCTTGGGAGCCTCGTTTTCCAAATTAAGAATATCCTGCCATCCATCGGAAGCCTTGTTATCTAACCTGGGTGGCTTCTTGCCCGTTTCGGTGGCATGCTTTTCGTCGGGGCCTCCCAATATCTGTCCTACTTCCCTGATGGTGATCTGATCAGATTTCCTGGGGGCCTCGTTGCCAGTATTGGGTCCTCCTTGACAGCATGATCTTCTGTCCCGTCGGTCTCCTTGCTCACCTTTTTCCTGTGCATTTCCGGATAGGGACCTCCTCAAATATCAGGGTGCGGCGCCCAGTCTTACGGCGGGTGCGACTGCACCCGCTACCCCCCCCCCCCCCCTCCCCCCGGTGTGGGTGGGGGGGGGGTAGCGGGGGCCAAACTCAAACATGCTCGCAAAGTGTCCTCCTTTGCCACAGTTGTGGCATTTTTGTCCCTTCGCAGGAGAGTTGGGTGACTTCGCATAATGTTCTCCACCACAACAGAAGCAATTCGGTGCTGCCCTCTGGGCTTGACGTGCTGCCATCTGCACTGGTGGTGCTGCTGCACTCCGAGAGCGAGAACCACCGAGCACCACAGGGGGTACTGCCTTTTGGTATCGAGTGGGGCGGGTTGTCTTGCCACGTACACGCTCTCCACCCGTTTGCACTGTCTGGACCTCACCACGGTAGGAGCCTTGCATGACTGCAGCTTCACGTTCTGCTGTCTCTACCGTTCAAGCAATGACTATAGTCTTTGCCAGGCCCAGAGTTGGTTCCAGAAGCAGACGCTGTCGAAGTCGAAATGACTTAGATACTACTTGGTCCCGAATGAATTCGTCGGCCATGTCTTCGTAATTACAAGTTGCCGACATCTGACGCAATACACTCACTCATTCAGCTGTAGTTTCACCGGTCAACTGGCCCCGGCTCCTGAACCTATGCCTCGCTGCAACAATATTAATCTTGGGTGTGAAACACTCGCTTAAACTGGACGAAGTATGTTCCAAGTCAGTTTCCGACTCGGACTTGACTGACGGTGGCGGACCATGGTAGATGCGCCGTCCGTCCGTGCCGAGCACATTAAATAGCAGCGCCCGTCAGCGCGCAACCGCGAAGCGCTCTCCCCCAACAGCAAGCAAGTACGTCTCGAACAGAGGCAGCCAGCTCACCCACCGCATAGCAGGGTCCCCTGGAGCCGGAAGAAACGGCGGAAGACCCGGTGCAGACATCTCCACGACAGGCGCGGCGGAAGACCCGGTGCAGACATCTCCACGACAGGCGCGGCGGAAGACCCGGTGCAGACATCTCCACGACAGGCGCGGCGGAAGACCCGGTGCAGACATCTCCACGACAGGCGCGGCGGAAGACCCGGTGCAGACATCTCCACGACAGGCGCGGCGGAAGACCCGGTGCAGACATCTCCACGACAGGCGCGGCGGAAGACCCGGTGCAGACATCTCCACGACAGGCGCGGCGGAAGACCCGGTGCAGACATCTCCACGACAGGCGCGGCGCAAGCCGGAGCACGTGAGCCGTCCAACAATCGCACCCAACGCAAGTCACGTACCGGTTGGTCGCCAGATTCTTGTTGCGTCTTGTATGATTGCGCTTAACGCATCGTAAAACACTCATGCCACGACTTCGGTCTGCATATTTATATCCATGCAAGTTATGAGAACACTGGAGAGCACCTGTCCTGTAATAACGCAATGCCCGAATAACGGAAGTCCCTCTTCAGTCCCTCGTCAGTTTTCGAAACATGAAAGTAAACAAATACACTTTCGACGCCGTTGCGCCGATATGGCAACGGGACACAACGCTGTGTATACATACATACATACATACATATATATATATATATATATATATATATATATATATATATATATATATATATATATATATATATTCGAATATTTTGAAGCAGGGTTTCTTTTATGCATGCAGGATTGAATGCGACAGTGTTGTCTGCATTTATCTTCTTATTCATGCTTTCTAGTATTTGAACGCATGATCTATGATTATCTGTAAGATTATATAACATATCTCAAAATTGTGCGTTGATTAACACGGCTGTTGGAATGTAAATAGTATAGGAAGTCAGCATATATGTGAAGCAAATCGTGATTGGAAATTATTATATTTTGTCGACGTTTCATCGACAGTGTAGCAAGATGGTATAACGACAGCGTAGCAGGATGGTAGTGTTAGCCGTGGGTAGGTGTCTGGTGAGATGTGTGCTGTGCTCTGTTGAAAGATGACTTTTGGGCCATCATCCTGGAGGTGCATAGTGAGGCGGCGGCTGAGTGTAGTAGTTGTGTAACCGATGTAGTATACGTTACGGGGTTCGCAGTCCCCGGTAGTGCATTTGAAACGATGTACTACGTCGGTCTGTTGCAATGTGGTAGGTTTGCAGGTGTTGCGTAGAACGAGGGATGTTGTTTTTGGTGTCTGGTAGTAAACAACGAAACGAATTTTGTTATCATGCTGGACAGGTGTGTTTTTCAAGACAATGTTGCGTATTGTCTTTTCATCCGTCCTCCATGCAGGGGGATCGTGTTCTTGTAGTGGACAGTGATGCGTTTGCTCGTGTCATGAGAGGTTTGTCTGGAGTCGGCGTGAGTGATGTGCTTGTGTATCATGTCATGGGATAATTCGTCAATATATATATATATATATATATATATATATATATATATATATATATATATATATATATATGCAGTAGGTATATAATGTTTTCCTCCAGTATGTTCAGAACACCTAGTTTCTACCAAGTTGTGAAGTCAATCAGACTAAGTTGCCTATACAAGAAAAATGCTTCTATGATATCCTGTTCCAGATGTTGTCACGCTGTGTGCCACTGATCAAGCAGCTGTTTAGTGGAGTCATCTGCCCACACAGCGTATCATACTGTGTTGCTGTTGCCATCAGAAAAGCACATTTTTCCAAAATCGGCAAGGTAGAAACAACCAACAGCTTCGGACAAAAGGATGAGGTCACTTCTACTTTGGATAAGCTTGATGTAGCCGGAGATTTGTCCAATGAGGATACATTGGTATTAGCAAATAAGAAGCAGAGGAAGAAGAAAGAATGCATAGGTAGTGATGAAGTCGATTTATCCAAGGAGAAAATAACGAAAAGGAAGGTTGAACAAGAGCTGGCACCTTTGACCGCTCACGAGGTTCAAGAAAATGACACAGTGGGAAGTCGGAAAGCAAGGAAAAGTGAGACTACTCGGAGATACAAGCCATCAGATTTGATAGCGCACATCGCCACAGAACGACAAGAGGTGCAAGACATACTAGCAACATACAGTAAACAGTTCAAGAGGCGGCTGAAATCACCAGAGGCATTGTATATAATAAATGATTCAATAGCTGGTAAGTGTAATTTTTACTACCAGTTCACCATAATAGTCTAATTATATTGCTGTCACATATGACTGAAGGAAAAATGGGACTGTCGTAACAGTGCAGGTACCTCCACTATTTTTTCCAAGCATCATTTTGCCTTCATCTCATTCTTCAATAATGGCAGACGGATCGCCTCACTGGCTCCGCATGGTCCAACTCCGACCAACTGGTCACGCGCTGCCGCGTGACTGCACTACAGTGGCGTACCCAGGTGTTTGCTAACGGAATCGAAGCGAATGGAGGTGAAGTGACCTGATGTGGGACGTGACGCCTGGGGTGACGTCATGTGCCTGTGAGGTGATCGGCAGCCAGTGACGGTCCGCCCCCCCCCTCTCCCCCACCCCGACAGACGGTCTGGTGCGCAGTCTGGACCCAGCACATCATCACCTGCCTCACATCGAGCTGGCGCCCGGTCCCGGTGTCCTCACGCGCCAGCTGCTTCGTGCCGGCATCGCCAGCGTCAACTGCTTCGAGCCGGCCGCGGCGTTCCGCGGCGCAGTTCAGGTGAGTGCTGGCGGCAGACTGATGTCCGGATACTCGGCTGTTGAGGCGGCACGGCACGGCACGGTGCCGAAGCCAGGCCGCCCTTCAGTAGTGCCGTCGCACTAGGCCGACCGCGCTGAACAAAAACGATCAAAAAAAACTGGAGATTTTACGTGAAAAGTGAATGCATTTGATTAAAAGAAGAATTACTATATTTTTTCGGCATAATGTTCTACATTGCTTTCCCGGTATGAGAGTAGTTCGCTTATTTTCAGTTGAACGAGATATTCGTGCCGTCACAAACATGCTTGACGCCTTCCGAGCCCGGCTGCTTAATAGGCCCGTGACACTATATGTTGCATGTTGCATGTCGCACGGTTGTGCGGTTTCCACAAAGATCGCTGAAGTGAAATTGGGGAATACCATGACTAACACTCAGTTTATAATGCACATTGGATCGCAGTGGGCGCCCTCAACACGTCCCAGCTTCTGCTGGTTCACCCCGTGACGTCATGCATCACGTGGCCTAAACGCCCCACAGCCTGGCAGTTTCAGACGTAGCCGTCTCTCGCACTGAAGGATTACATGCGGCAGTAGAAGAGCGTGATGGCTGCGGGACGAGGGGACCGTTACACAGCGTGACACGTATTGTAATACGACACTGGCGTGGTGCATTATATTTGAGGTACGATGCATGCCTTCAATGGCTGTCCAAGGAGTGCAGTTGCGGTCGGCTCACCAATTCTCCGCGGTTTGGTGGCCGATCGTGTGCTTGCAGGAGAGTCCCACAGCTTCCCAGCCTCTTGCCCTCGCTCGTCCAGCATTCGTAATAGCGCCTGGGACTGGTTTAAATTGTAGAAAGCTACATGTCGTTGAACTCGCCATGATCTATGGAATATTTTCAATTTTTGCACTTTTAAATTTAAGTTTTTGATCTCATGGCCTCATGACCTAAGGTCACCTGGGTAGCGTAACACGATGGCATTATAACATGGCATTTTGATGTCCTGAAAATATAGGTACATGCGGTAACGTGATTTTCGCAAATTATGGGTGGCAGTTGCCTTCCCTAACTCGAAAAGTTGTAGGCAGATTTCTCTGATTTAAACGATGATCGACAGATCAGAACAATACGATTCCACACAGGTGCCACTCACTGACGTGTGACCTGCGGCCACACAGATCGCCTTAACGGTGAAACAAATACAGTACCGCAACGTTTCCATGCGATCAGTGCTGTAGGAAAGTTCCTATATCGGCTTGAGTGATAGTCTAATGAACTTCGCGTCTCGATAACCCCGGTTGTGAAAGCACCAATGTCCTTACGGCTGCCTGTATTTTCACTGCAGCACTCGTACGATCACACGAGACAGACAGACGGAGTACAGAACTTTCTTCTATGAAGATAAGCCGTGATATTGCCTTTATATGAATTTAGAGGCCGAATTTAGATGGAAAGTTAGCGCGCGCCGGACCGTCCAGCACAGAGGTCCGGTCGCCTTGAGTGTCTAACCGCGACTCCTGCCGGGCGCGCGGTCGCTAGCGACGTCCGAAGTCCCCCGGTCGCTTATTGGTTGAGAACCTTAATACGCCCCATCACGTCACATCCCTGTTCTGGAATGATCGAGTGCCTTCCAGACGGGTGAAGTTGGCCTGCATTAGTGACGGTAGCGATGTTACATTTACGTTATACTTTTACAATCTATAGGTTTACGGGATTATTTCAATTACAGTTACGGAATAGCCAAAAGTATAATTTTATATGAACTCTGTTCCAGTGCGCAGCTTTGTTCTTAATGTACACCGGCATCATGCAGAAGTATATTGTGCATTACACAGCAGCCACATTTGGCGTGGGACATCTGTTGCAGCGTAGGTATATCATAACCTCCACATGTCATAACCTCCACAGTTCATAACCTCCACAAATTCAACATACCCGAAGTGGTCGTGACATCCACAGGTCATAACCTCCACAGTTTACAACCTCCACAACTACGAAGCGATCATAACCTCCACAGGTCACAACCTCCACAACTCCGATGCGGTCATAACCTCCACAGCTCACAACCTCCACAGATTCAAGAACCTCATAATTTCCAAGAAACATCACTTCAGCTAGCTATCGCTAGGTAGCAGCACGGTCTAGGCATTATGTTAAGTTAGGTTAGGTTACTATGCTTCAGCGCTCAATCTCATGACATTAATTCCATATTCGTTGCGATAATACCTAGACCGTGCTGCTACCTAACGATAGCTAGCTGAAGTGATGCTTCGAGGAAATTATGCAGTTCTTGAACATGTGGAGGTTGTGAGCTGTGGAGGCTATGACCGTTTCTGAGTTGTGGAGGCTGTGACCTGTGGAGGTTATGACCGCTTCGTAGTTGTGGAGGTTATGACGGCTTCGGTGTTGTGGAGGTTGTGAGCTGTGGAGGTTATGACCTGTGGAGGTTATGATACGCTGTCGTTGCATCAGACACAATGGTTTTAGCTGAAGCGCCAGCCTTGAAAGCATATCGAGCTGTGCGGAAGGTAATCACTCTCCTGTCACAACAATGGACATGCAATGACCGAAGTAATTGGCACGCCCTAAAACACCACCATTCACCACCACTCGGTCACAGCCCCAGCATCGCTCCTATGCCTTCCGGCGCATATTTTACGTACTCGCACATTTCCGCCAGCTTGTCCCGACAGTCCGGAACCGGCTAATGTTGGCAAGTCAACGGGTGAAAGTGCGTACAGTGTTTGAGTACATTTCATTGCTACGGACATCGAGTACCGTCCCGTCAGCCTATTCACTACATGCATACGTCCTCCTTGTCCGCAAATATCAAGTTACAACTGGCACAAGCTGTTCAGATATAAATTCTTACGTTGCCTGTGCAATCAGGATTTATTGGCCGGGTCAAACTTCTCCTTGGCCGTAGCCCTCCTCACCCCTACCCTGTTGTTATCGCAAGCACTTTTTCCACGCGATGTTGCGAAAAACTGCCGGTCGCACGGCACACTAAAATCGTGGTTGTTGTGATATAATTTGTGAAATTAAACCTGCTTTTGTATTGGGCAGCACGTCATCCAAAAAGCAGGGGACCTTTGTCAGCCCTGGAATGCGACCTTTGAGGGCTGAAACCAAATGCGTAAGAATAGCATGCATCATGCTTTGTGGCGTCGGGTATGCAACAGTGGCTTTAGTGACATGTATTGTCACCATCCCGCCAATACGCAACACTCGGATACACAATCGTTGTGCGGCGTCGCAGTGGAATTGTTGCGCTTCGTCGTGTACGACGAAACATAATTCTGTGAAGCTTTCCGACTATTTTTCCGGGAGCCACATAGGCCCTCAGCTTGCTGAAACACCGGTTTGATATTGTGCTACACAATGATGCTTGGGTTCGTCTTAATATATGTTTGCTTAAACTGGGCAGAACGTCATTCCGGGATTTCATTACGTCAACAAGTGTGCATCGGTCAGCGCTAGACCATTGTTTGCTTCGGATTTCGTGATCAAGGCCCGTCGCAGCTCCCTCCTCGTTTTCCATCCGTTCCAAAAAGTCCACTGCTCCTTCCTCGGACAGTTTCTGCATTGTTGGAGGATGTGGTTAGCATTGTCCGTGCTACAGCCTGCGTATTCTATCAAATCGTGCGTGAGGTCTGCCACGCCGAGTAATTTTGTCAAAAGCTTGGTGTTATGTGGACATACATACGATCTGCGTACCGATGCTGCCAGGTACGCGGTTTCCTGGCCGCAATAGCAGAAGGTTGAAATTCCTACGTGGGGATTTTCAGCGTGTTCCTACTCCCTAAACAAATTATATATTTATGTGGATTTCTGGGAATCAAACCCCTTTGAACCTTCTTCATGCCGTCTGCACTTCTTACGATTACGCAATCTTTCGCTAAAGTTGCACAATAACTTTGCACTTCGTCGCTTCTTCTCTTACCCTTCCGCATTCCTTCTACCTCTGGTAGAATACCACGTGCTCCTTCACTTTGCGGCTCGGCTCCTTTTTAGCCATGTAGATGATTGTTGCGGAGCGTGCCGCAGTGCCATGAACGGGAGGCTGCAAAAGGGTGAGTATCCGAAGCTGCCAACCTGTCTCATCGCCGTGATCATGTTCCACTTTCAGTTCGTACATGCACTGGTCATAGCTGAAACAGACTCAGTTCATGCATGTATACGACAGAAATTCCTTGATCAACGTCTTTATACTTGATTTATTCGTTAATATAGGCCTAACTATGAAACTACCATTCAGCGAAACCTTAAAGCGCAGGCGCAGGAGGCGTTTGCTCTGTCTTGAGTTACTTAACTTTTTGGCATGTTTTGACTGACTTCTGTTTTTGCAAGTAAATCGAGAAATAGGCACGACAACATGCAACAACAATTAATTTGGCTAGCTGCAGATGTCACATGTTGATGGGAAATTTTTTTTCTCTCAAAGATGTGTTTTTCACCGATGTTTGGAATAGGTAAAACAAACCTTTTCAAATACCTGTTCACTTCTTGTTGGTACTTGCAACACTTGCAACGCGCTAATTTCACAGGTGTGCTGTCTTACCACGGTGGTTGCGCAACACCTCCCCGCGCTGTTTCATATGTGTGGTGTCGTACCCCGGTGGTTGCGCAACACTCCTGCCCCGATTCAAAAGATATGTTCGTTATTATCATAGCTCTCGGTAGCCTGGTCTCCCAGATTAGCCATTTTTAAATAGTGAGGGCTGCCTTCAGCTATCACACGAAATCCCTGGCAATGTATACCGGCAGGAAATTCAACCGACAGTCACTTACAGATTATGACAGAGCCCTCAATTTGTTGTAATTATAGGCGAGACGATGACTTCATTAGGCCCTGAGACGCACTTACCTAGCTGTTCGGCGCCATCTACTAGGCGCTACAGTAACGGAAATGGACAAAACAGGGCTGCTGTTGCTCGGCTGTTTAAGTAACCTCTGATGTTGTGTTGTTGCACTGTGATTGGAATGCGTGATTGTCTGGACATTTTATTATTGCCATGTGAGGTCCGATGACAGTCTGAGGTGCACTTTAGGGTTCTGCACCTGGAGGGGATGATTTTCCAACGACGAAATACGAAGAATATATTTTGTCTTTTTCATTGTCTTGCATCACATGCTACGCCACAGGAAGACTTAAAGTTGCAATTATGGTTTGTAGAAGACTGGGAACAACGTAAGTTAGATCAAAAGCATCTTACATAGCATGCGGTCGTGGTGTTTTTTTCTTCTTTTGTCAGCTAGTTTGTAGTGGAAGCGTACTATCGCTGGCCTGAAAGCCACCGAATAAAACCCACACAGCGAAATTAAATCGGGCGGGGGAGGTGGGTAGCAAAAGAGCTTAACACTATGAAGATGTTGAAAGCAGGTCGATTGAACCTTCTAGTGTGAAAGTGGAGTGCGTGGTATTTGTGAGGGCGTAATGCTCGGGTGGCAAGAATCCATTGAGGGGTGTTTTTTTTTTTCAGCCGTGGGCTCACAGCAGTGATGGTTGACACCGGGGTGGAACCACAGAGCACGGAGGAGCAATGGCTCACCAGCGTTTGTGGTGCTGTTTCTTGGTACTGCGAAGCAACCCCCGACCACTATCGCGGACGTCACGCCTACCACGGCCATAGCCGCAGATCCATTGTCCAGCCTAGCTGAAACACACAAAGCGAATAACTGAAATTGAAATCAGCGTTTGAGCCAGCAGATTTCTGCGTGACTTGTGTTTCCGTTCGGTGGCACGGCACTGCAGTTGAAGTTGGCTGTGGCGCGACCAGTGGGTTATCTCTTCAGGGGCACGTCGATTTGTGTGATTTCCATTGTCAAATCAGGATGGAGACGCCGGAAGTCGGCTCCGCTTCAGCACCACATGAGGTGAGCTCCTACGGCAGCTCCAGCCTGTTGCCATATACAGCCAGCTCGCCCACCTCCAGAGGCTTGCCGTAGCGGCGCACGTGCACGTAGCGCCCAGACAGCGGTAGCGGGCAGCGGAACAGGCGGGCGTAGTTGTCGACGGTGAACTGCCTCTTCAGGGTGACGCACACGGACGAGTGGTTGGCGTCGAACAGGCGCGGGTCGGTGCCGACGATGACCTCGGTGCCGGGCTGGTTGTGGCTGCAGCAGGGTCCGGCCACCCACAGGACGGCGGTCACCTGACGGACGCCGCCCAGGTCGACGGTCCAGTCGGCGGTGGGTGGCCGCTTGTCGCTCGGTGTCATGGCCATGGTGGTGGTCTCGCCGTCGTTGCCCAGCGCCGCCTGGTGGTCAGGTGCCGGATCGTTCATCCAGGATTGTCTTCTGAGGGCCAGATTCTCGCCGACGAACTGACAGAGCGGGTGTACTGGGCGCGTCTTGGACGCGTCATCGAGTTGTGCGCAAGATACAAGAGCAGCGCATTCTTCGCTATTTCCGTAGTTGTTGGGTTCGCCGGCATACCATGGCAAGGAGATAACGACGCTGCCATCACTCAGCATGTAGTCGCCGTCGATGATGAGGTCGTCGACACCGACACCGACATCGACGTCTCGGCAGTCGGGATTGAAGCCGGCGGCCGCGGCTGTCACCGCCTGGATCGCCTCACGTGATGTTGGCGGGAACAGGATGGCGTCGTCGTCGGCGCAGAGGTGCGCGCCATCGAACACTGACGTGGTCGGTTCCAGAACCTTCATCCACTGGTCGCCGACGGCCATGTAACCGGCCGGCGGCACGCCATCGGGCCTCGTGAACTGCCACACGAACGCCTGCCGGCCGTCGGCGGGTCCGGCGTCACGCGTCACGCCCCCGGCGTACAGCGTGCACGTCTGGCTATCCGCAGACAACGCGAACGCCACACACGAGAGGTTGCCGGTGCAGCTTGCCTGGCAGTCGGCGACGGTGGTGACTGCGATGTCGTCCAGCATCCGGCTGGAGTCCAACCTGCCGGCGGACACCGGCACGAAAGTGCCCGTCTTGACGCAGGCGGTGCCGTCGGTAGATGAGATGCGTGGAGGCCGGCACTGGCAGACTGTGTCCAGGCAGATCGAGCCCGGCGAGTTGCAGCCGACGCCGACGTCGCACGGCTCGCCGAGCCAGCGAGGCGCCAGACGAGAGAACCACCGCCAGGCGTCTGGATCAGAGGTCGTGGCCGCCGACTCAGGCAATGCGTCGGTGTGGTGGCACGTCTGCAGGGCGTCGCTGTAGCCGTAGCTGCGGCAAGCGGGGTTGGCCATACAGCGCAGCCGACAGGCGCACTCACTGACGCCGGTCAGGTTGGCCGTCAGCTGGCCAGTCGGCACCGTCATCCCTGTTGCCGGCGTGCTGAACGTGAACCTGGCAGCTGCCGACGGCTTGACATCGCCGGCGCACCAGGTGACCAGCAGCGACGTCACCACCAGAAGCGGCCGCCCGAGGCTGGCCAGCAGCGATGGCGGCTGGGCGGGAGCCATGTTAGCGGCCGAGGCTAACTCGCTCACCACAGACTGGAGGTGCCGACCAGAGTCGACACGCGGTCACAGCACCCGTCTGCCACACGGAGCGGTGGGATGGGTGTCTTCGCTGTCACCGATCGCAGAGAACGTGAACCGTCCACGGAAGATCGCTGTATGTTGGCGACTGGACGACAGTGCCCCTCTGACCTCTGGAACTATGAACCCCACGAGCGCAGCAGTGTTGGTAGTAACAACCATCGTAACCGAGGAAGCGTGGGCTGCCGCTGAGTAATGGGCCCCATCGGTGTGAAGTACTACCCATGTCGTCCAGATGGTTATCGTGCTAGAATCCGCGAGCCACTTCATAATGAGTGTGTTATAAATGCAACAAAGTCACATATTGTACTTTTCCTGTGTGCGACCCCATTCGAAATGTGGCGTTCATGCATAGACCCCTTACTTAGCGAGAGATGTAGATCTGTTGGAAAGCTACTCCTCAGGTGAAGTCCAAAGCTACCAGGCCTACCAGGCAATTGTAAAATTTAAAGTATGGGGAGATGGTTATCGTAGTAGATAGGTACTCATTTAAGCATAGCAGATTAAACTGCAATATGACCGAAATGTTTAAGATAGCAAAAGGGTTAGATAATGCCAATCTGAACGATGATCGTCTTTTTAAGGTATCACATACAGGCCATCTATTCAAGTTAGGCAAGTCAGGTGTGGGCCAGTTAAACGCCAACAAGTTTTCAGTCAAAGGGTGGATGATCAATGGAATACGCTACCTGGTGATGTAGGAGCTCAACTCAGCTGCCCGCACGAACGCAGAGCCACGAGCTGATCACCGCTGCCCGCACGGGCACAGAACGAGTGCGTCGGTGCTGAATGGTGTTCGTCGCCCCTCGTGGCACAACGCGCATTGGACTGTTTCGTTCCTGTTCACGTTGTGATTAACGGCGTCTGCTTTTGACTTACTGGTGTAGGAAGCCTGGCCGGAAGTGATGACATAGGTAAATGTGGTGATAATTAAGACAATTGACGTACGATTCGCGGTTTTGCACCGCTGAAAACATCCGATTTCAGATGACGACGTGGACGTCGACAACACAGCCAATTGCAGACATTTGAACCAGTATATGACGTCACTGGTCACACGCTAGCCATTACATGGCATCTGTGTGAAATTGCTTTGCTATGATGTATAAATTTCGTTTGGGTTGTAGAACTTGTCCGCTCACTTCTAGAGGTAGGCAAGGCGCGCGAATCCCCACCCTGCAACGTGGGGAAGATAGCCACAATAACTCCCCAGAAACCAAATTGCTGTAATAAAAACACGATGTCCCAAAATCTGGAAACAATGTAGATGCATGCAACTATATTTTGAGAAGAACAGGTCAAATTGTTTACTGCCCTCATGTCACGCTGAGGTCACGTGACCCAACATGACGCGGCCCAAGGTCACATGGATACGGTGTAGAAGAAATGTAAAAGTTATAACTCGAAACATGGCAAATATTGCTGTGATCATGGCGAGGTGAACGATACATGGGCTTCCGTCACTTACGTGATTTTGCTATGAATCATAGACCACCAAAAACAGTCATGGGGGCATAACTTATATAATACATTCTGCTGGAACACGGTAATCTTGGTTCGGATCGGCCCATGAAGTGCATGGATCGATTCACAACATACACAAAAGCACATTCCATTGCATGCAGCCGTGCTTTTTCATTACTTAGTTTTTAGTGCAAAAGTACTATTGCGGCCCTGAAAGCTACGTAGTGACAACCAGACGGCGAGAAAGATTCGACTGCGGTTGGGAAGAGGAGGGTTGTGAAAGAGCTGAACATTGCGTACATGTAAGAAGATCCATTGAACCTTCCATTGTGGAAGTTGTGTGCGTAGTATTTAGGAGTGCGTAATACTCGAGTGGCAAGAATCCATTGAAGGGTCGTCTTTTTCCAGCCGTAGGTCCACAGCGGTAATAGTGGAGACCGGGGTGGAACAGCGAACCACAGAGAAGCAATTCCTCACCAACGGTTGCGGAGCTGTTTCCTGGTACTGCGAAGCATCACCCCGACCACTATCGCGGACGTCCCGCCTACCACGATTGGAGGGTATGCATGCACACCTGGAGATGCATCTTCCAGCATAGCTAAAGGTCCCCAAGCGAAGAACTGAAACTGAAATCAGCGTTTGAGCTAAATTATTTCCACGTCGCATGTATCTCCTTTCGGTGGCACGGCACTGCAGTTGATGTCGGCTGTGGCGCGACCAGTGGGTTATCTCTTCAGAGGCACTTCGATTGGTGTGATTTCCCTTGCCAAGTCAGGATTGAGACGCCGGAAGTAGGTTCCACTTCAGCATCACATGAGGTGAGCTCCTACGGCAGGTCCAGCCTGTTGCCATACACAGCCAGCTCGCCCACCTCCAGAGGCTTGCCGTAGCGACGCACGCGCACGTAGCGCCCAGACAGCGGTAGCGGGCAGCGGAACAGGCGGGCGTAGTTGTCGACGGTGAACTGCCTCTCCAGGGTGACGCACACGGACGAATGGTTGGCGTCGAACAAGCGTGGGTCCGTGCCGACGAGGACCTCGGTGTCGGGCTGGTTGTGACTGCAGCAGGTTCCGGCCACCCGCAGGACGGCGGTCACCTGACGGACGCCGCCCAGGTCGACGGTCCAGTCGGCGGTGGGTGGCCGCTTGTCGCTCGGTGTCATGACCATGGTGTTTACCACGCCGTCGTTGCCCAGCGTCGCCTGTTGGCCTGGTGCCGGATCGTTCATCCAGGATTGTCTTCTGAGGGCCAGATTCTCGCCGACGAACTGACAGAGCGGGCACGCTTGGTACGACATGGACACGTCAATGAGGTGTGTGCAAGAGGAAAGAGCAGCGCAATCTTCGGCATCTCTGAAGTTGTTGGGTTCCCCGTCATACCATGGCAAGGAGTCGTTGGCGCTGCCATCGCTCAGCATGTAGTCGCCGTCGGTGATGAGGTCGTCGACACCGACACCGACAACGACGTTTCGGCAGATGGAAGTAAAGCCGGTGGGTGCGGCTGTCACTGCCTCGATTGCCTCAGGTGACGTTGGCGGGAACAAGATAGCGTCGTCGTCGGCACAGAGGTGCGCGCCATCAAACACTGACGTGGTCGGTTCCAGAACCTTCATCCACTGGTCGCCGACGGCCATGTAGCCGGCCGGCGGCACGCCATCGGGCCTCGTGAACTGCCACACGAACGCC
The DNA here is from genome assembly GCA_034440615.1 of Ashinkailepas kermadecensis. NCBI lineage: Eukaryota > Metazoa > Arthropoda > Thecostraca > Neolepadidae > Ashinkailepas > Ashinkailepas kermadecensis. Next base: position 29,116 of record JAOTOM010002432.1, read on the forward strand.
TTCCGGCCGTCGGCGGGTCCGGCGTCATGCGTCACGCCCTCGGCGTACAGCGTGCAGGTCTGGCTATCCGCAGACAACGCGAACGCCACGCACGAGAGGTTGCCGGTGCAGATCGTCTTGCAGTCGGCGATGGTGATGGCCCCGATGTTGTCCAGCACTCAGCTGGAGTCCAACCTGCCGGCGGACACCGGCACGAAGGTGCCCGTCTTGACGTAGGCGATGCCGTCGGAAGATGAGGTGCGTGGAGGCCGGCATTGGCAGACTTTATCCAGGCAGATCGAACCCGGCGATTCGCAGCCGGCGCCGACGTCGCACGGCTCGCCGAGCCAGCGAGGCGCCAGACGGGAAAACCACCGCCAGGCGTCTGGATCAGAGGTCGTGGCGGCCGCCTCAGGCAGTGCGTGGGTGTGGTGGCACGTCTGCAGGGCGTTGCTGTAGCCATAGCTGCGGCAGGCGAGGTCTGCCATACAGCGCAGCAGACAGGCGCACTCACTGACGCCGGCCAGGTTGGCCGTCAGCTGGCCGGTCGGCACCGTTATCCCTGTTGCCGACGTGCTGAACGTGAACCTGGCAGCTGCCGACGGCTTGACATCGCCGGCGCACCAGGTGACCAGCAGCGACGTCACCACCAGAAGCGGCCGCCCGAGGCTGGCCAGCAGCGGTGGCGGCTGGGTGGCGGCTGGGTGGGAGCCATGTTGGCGGCCGAGGCTAACTCGCTCACCACAGACTAGAGGTGCCGACCAGCGTCGACACGCGGTCACAGCAACCGTCTGCCACACGGAGCGGTGTGGTGGGTGCTCTTAAGCGCCAACGAGTTTTCAGTCAAAGGGTGGTTGATCAATGGAATACGCTGCCTGGTGATGTACGAGCTGATCGCCGCCGCCCGCACGGACGCAGACCCGCCCCCCCCCCACCCCGACGAGACACGACATTTCCGTGGTGGCGAGGGGGGGGGGGATTGCGTCCCCCAATGATCCGGCGTCCATCTTACCGGTGAGGGGTGAGACAAAGAGTGCCTCACTCGTCCTTCCATCCGTACTCTCCCATTCAAATGCCCATCCCATCTCAACAGTGTTAAAATAATGGTTTTTCGTTAGGTGTGTCAAAACGGTTACAATAGGATGTCGAATTCGCCACAAACAATGTCATTTAACAGAATTTATAAGTTCGTTGAATACAATTCCGATCCAACTGCATACTCATACATGTACCTTTTTCCTTTGTTTTGAGATACCTAATTTTTGGGATAACTAGTTTAGCGATAGCAATACAAAATACCTATCAACGCCAAGTGATATTGTGTAACAGACCACATAATAGGTAATCCTCATACCTGGAATTGTGCTAAGAGATGTTTGTGCATCACAATCTGCAATGGTGAGCATCAGCATGATAATTATAAAAGATGTACTGTTGGAAATTAGATATGAAGACTTCATACTGACTCATTATCAAGCAGGATGTCGATACTCCGTTGGGAGGGATGTCAAGTCGGTGCTCAGAAAGTGGTATATTCCACCCTATCTAACAAATAATTTATCACTGTCTCAACATCCATGTCCTTCACCTGGCCCTGCAACACCAACTATCCCTACTTTGAGCAGGCGGGAAAACTTCCCCGATCCTGCCCGCCAGCTCAGTTGTATCGGGGTAGTCGCGCCCCCTCGGTCCGTCCCCCGGGGTTGACGGAGTCCTGGAGGCTGAGGTCCCCCGTCGCACAGTGCTAGTTGTGACGAGGAACCAACACGCCTCTGGTCCCGAGATCCCGGAGGGGCGGGCGGGCCCGTAGGGCCCCATGCGGGTCAAGTGACTAGTCGCCTCAGGTCGGGGACCTGGGATCCTTCCCAGTATCTGCCGGCTGCCGGCTAGGGTTAAGGGGTGGGCGGTGCTGGATCCCGGTCGGGGTAGTGAGTCTCTCTCTCCCGGCCGGGTGATGGCATCGGCTGACCCGTATACCTCCGCGGACGGCTGGCGTCCTCACGTTCCCGGGACACAGGCGTCCCCCCGGTAGGGCCCTCTGCGGTGGGTCGTCCGCGGGGCCGAAACACACATGCTTTAGGGCAAACACAAACACAAAAAACAACTCTCCTGTTCCATCTAGTAGGGGACAGACCAGTCGAAATACCAGTCCTCCCGTGCCCCGTATTCCCATTATCATGTCGGTAGAAGAAGGTAGAAGTCTGTCATCGCTTACACCATTTCAAAGAAAAGAGGCGTGCGATAGGATGGGGGTGGTACTGAGGGGCCAAAAACTTAGAGACGGTGGCCTGGAGGTGGAATTTAAAACTACAGATGACGCAAGGAGGGCGATGCAAGCAACGGAATTAAGATACACTGTACGAAATGAAAGTAGTAGGCGAACAGTCGCCGTAAATATTGAAGTTCTTCCACACAATACGAAAAATTACTCCAAAGGCGTCATCGACTGTTATGACCTCAGATATGTGTCGAAAGCCGACATTGTGGTTGGCTTGGCACAATGGGGAGTGGTAGAGGCGCGAAGGATGACGATTAGGAAAGGGCAAGAAACTCAACGAACAACTTTATACTAACATTTCGAACGACGTATCTCCCAGAGTTCATCACCGTTGGATACATCCGTGTATTTGTCCCTAACCCTATGATATGTTTCCGGTGTTCCCGTTTTGGACACAGCTCTCAGCACTGTAGAAATCGTGAAATATGTGGAAGATGTGAATCAACGGAGCATGTCCGAGATAAATGCGAAGCGGAGAGCCCAAACTGTTCTAATTGTGGCCCCAACCTAAAACCCCATACCGCTTATCACCGTACTTGTCCTATTTTTCTGAAAGAGGAGATAGTTGCAATTTAATTTTCTAGACATATCACATTTAGGGAGGTGCGTGAGTTTTATGCGGCAGCTCACCCAAGGGTGTCGTATGCAACAAAGACACAATCGAACTCTACAACCGCACAACAGACTCGCAAGACATCTCTGGTAGGTCCTGAACACACACAACCCGACATGGCATCTGAGCTCATAGCTCAGCTGATGACCCTGCTGCGATCTTTTGGGGTGCCCATGTCGTCGCCTGAAAGGCAAGGGCCGACATGACAATGAGTCGACCGAGGTCCCACCCTCCACGAGTGGATGCCCCGCTCGCCTATCTGAGGCCCCTTCCAGATCATTCCTCGAGGGTGGGGAGTGGACTCCGGTCCAACGGTCCAAGAGGCCTCCTCGGTCCTTTCAACCCAATCCGATGTCCTCCCCACTTACCTCATCACCTACCCCGAAATCCCCATCTCCCATGTCCCGTCCGCCCTCCAACGTCCCCTCGCCTCCCACATCCCCCAGCACCATCCCCAAATCCCTCCTCTCCACTTCCTCCCTACCTGAACCTTCTTCCCTTCCCGTGAGCCAGGCCTCGCCCTCACCCTGGACTTCCACTTTCGCACCTACATCTCCGTTCCGACGACCAATCAAAATCCCGGATATCAACCCCCACTATCAAGAAGCCGAGAGACGCGCCCGCGAGGAAAAGCGAGCGCGGCTTGTTCAGATGGAAAGGGCCCGCGAGAAGAGTCACCAAGGAGCTGAGAAGGCTCCTCCTCGGAGGCCGGCCACCCCATCGCCACGACGGCGAGTGGGGGGACCGGCTCCATCTGTCAATGAGATGGGCCCTCCCCCGCCCCCGCCCCGTCTGGGGCCCCAGAAACGAGGCCTACCCCTATCAGGCTCTCCACCAGGGGATGAGTCACCAAATTCCCGCCCGAGGACTCAGTCCCTAGGGCCGGGTCGGGCTGAAACTCCCGGCTTGCCAGCGGTCCCCTCTCTCGGGCGGAGGACGGAGCCAGCGCTTCAATTGTTTTATTATAATTTATCATAACCACTCTTAGTTCTCGAACCATAGTTAACTCTGGTCCACCATTTTCCTTCAGACGGTCTCTCGAGAAGGAATGTCAGGACGACAACCTATCTTTCACTTTTTCATTCACTTCTAGGCAAGCCTAGTCAACCATGCCATCACTAGTTTTACAATGGAACTGTAGGGGTGTGAGGACCAGTCTGGAGGAGTTTCAAGCCATCATAAGTGAGCACAACCCCTGTAGTCGTATGTCTGCAGGAGTCGAAGCTTTTAGCCGGAACCCCGTTTTATCTTAGAGACTATCAGGTTTTTCGTAATGATAATCCAACAGCTACAGTGGCACATGGGGGTGTCCTGGTGGCTGTCCATCACAGTTATCCTGCTCTTCCCCTTACTCTGCGGACGAATCTGTAAGCGGTGGCAGCGGGGATGTCCTTCGGACACAGACACCAGCATTTGTTCGATCTACCTCCCCTGGCGGAGCTTTACCCTCAGCAGAACTCGGACGCCTGCTCGCCGAGCTCCCTCCCATGTTACTCCTGGGCGACTTCAATGCACATCACACAACGTGGGGGTGCGCTAACAGTAACACCCGTGGGCGACAACTCGACACGTTTGTCCTCGAGGAGTCGCTATGCATACTTAACACAGGTACGCACACTCACATAGCATTACCTTCAGGAAGTACATCCGTCCTTGACATTAGCGTGGCCAGCCCACAGTTGGTAGAATCTTTAGACTGGTCTGTTTACTCAGATCCTAGAGGTAGCGACCATTTTCCGGTTTGGCTTCAGTTTACCAATGTAGCCATTCTTGGCACAAGACCACAACGTTGGAACTACAAGAAGGCTGATTGGCCGGATTTAGTCGATAAATTGGAAGACATTTTTAATAAAAACGGGAATGGTAGTGCAATATCTATGGAGGATTTTACCTCAATAGTCTTAGATTGTGCAGCAAGGTGTATCCCACGTACTTCTGGCAAGCCTCGACGCCCCCCCCCCCCCTACGAGGCACCACCTTTACGTGGTGGGGGGATTGAGTGCTTTAAGGACCCGGAATCCCAGTCCATCGGTTAGCCGGCGAGGGGCCAGACTAGGAGTCCCTCACTCGTCCTTCCATCCATACGCTCCCATTCCAATGCCCGTCTCATCTCAACATTCATGTCCTTCACCTGGCCCTGCAACACCAACTCTCCCTACCATGAGCAGGTAGGACAACTTCCCCAGTCCTACCCACCAGCTCAGTTTTATCGGGGCAGTCGTGCCCCCTCGGCCCGACCCCGGGTTGACGGAGTCCTGGAGGCTGAGGTCCCCCGTCGCACGGTGCTAGCTGTGACGGGGGACCAACACGCCTCTTTGGTCCTAATATCCCGGAGGGGCGGGCGGGTTCGTATGGCCCCATACGGATCAAGTGGCTTGTCGCCTCGGGTCGGGGGGCCTGGGATTCGTCCCGGTGCCTGCTGGCCTGGCCGGCAGGGGTCAAAGGGTGGGCGGCGCTCTCCTGGCCGGGTGACGGCGTCGCCTGCCCCGTATAGCTCCCCGGATGTCTGGCGTCCTCCCGTTCTCGGGGTACAGGTGTCCCCCAGTTGGGCCCCAGCGTGGTGGGACGTCCGCGAGGCAGAAACAAAAATACACTTTATGGCAACCAGAATAACCAAAAACGCCCCTGGTCCCTCTCGTAGGGGCCATACCAGCCCCCCACCCGTCGCGGGTGGGGGCTCCTCTAACCCAGACAGCGGTGCTAAAAACGGTCCCCCCACACCTCGTGTCCTTATTTTCAGAGGACTAACAAGGAGTCTTCCCTCTCTATCTCCATTTCAACGACGAAACGGATGTGAAAGGTTTGGGAAGATTGCTAGATGTGAGAGGTTGAAGGATGGTGCTTTGGAGGTGGAGTTTATGGTGGCCAAGGAGTCGGAGATTGCCCTGAGGATATCTGGGTTTGTGTACAGTGTGCGGAGAGGTGACACGGGAGTGGATGAGAGTATTGGAATTAAAGTAGAACCCCATCAAACAAACATCTAGAGGAATAATAAACTGCTATGACCTGAGGGACGTACCGGAGGACGAGATAGTTGATGGATTGTCAGAGTTTGGAGTGACGGAAGCCAGAAGGATGAGAGTGAGGAAAGGCGCGGACACAGTCACGACAAATAATATAATTTTGACCTTAAACAGAACAGGAATATCATCAGATTTACGACCCTCCCCCCCCCCCGACGAGGCACCACCTTTCCGTGGTGGGAGGATTGAGTGCCCCAATGATCCGGCGACCATCTTACCGGTGAGGGGTGAGACCAAGAGTGCCTCACTCGTCCTTCCATCCATACGCTCCCATTCCAATGCCCATCCCATCCCAACATCCATGTCCTTCACCTCGCCCTGCAACACCAACTATCCCTACTGTGAGCAGGCAAGACAACTTCCCCGGTCCTGCCCTCCAGCTCAGTTTTATCGGGGTAGCCACGCCCCCTCGGCCCGCCCCCCGGGGTTGACGGAGTCCTGGAGACTGAGGTCCCCCGTCGCACGGTGCTAGTTGTGACGGGGGACCAACACGGCTCTTTGGTCCCGATATCCCGGAGGGTCGGGAACGGAGGGTCCTAGGGTCCCGATATTCGGGTCCGGGTCGGGAACGGAGGGTCCCGATATCCCGGAGGGTCCCGTAGGGCCCCATACGGGTGAAGTGGCCGGTCGCCTCGGGCCGGGGACCTGGGATTTTTCCCAGTGTCTGCCGGCCCGGCCGGCTGGGGTCAAGGGGTGGGCGGCGCTGGATCCTGGTCGGGGTGGTGAGTCTCTCCCTCCTGGCCGGGCGAAGGCGCCGCCTTCCCCGTATAGCTCCTCGGGCGCCTGGCGTCCTCCCGTCCGCGGGACCCAGGTGTCCCCCCCCCTCCCCCAGTTTGGCCCCTGTGTGGTGGGGCGCCCGGGGAGCAGAACACAATCACACTTAATGGCAACCATAATAAACAAAAACACCCCTAGCCCCTCTCGAAGGGGCCAGACCAGCCTCCGACCCTTCGCGGGTGTGAGCTTCTCTAACCCAGAGAGACGTGTGGGAAACGTTCCCCCTACTCCACGTATCCTTATATTCAGAGGAATTGCGAAGAATCTTGCCTCTCTGTATCCGTTCCAGAGGCGAAATGGCTGCGACAGATTTGGAAGGATCTCTAGATGCGGAAAGTTAAATGATGGTGCTTTGGAAGTGGAATTTGTGGTGGCCAAGGATGCGGAGAATGCCCTGAAGCTATCGGAGTTTGTGTACAGTGTGCGGAAAGATGATACGAGAGTGGATGAGAAAATTTGAATAAAAATAGAACCCCACCAAACGAAAAACACATCGCGAGGTATTATCAGCTGCTATGACCTGAGTGACGTACCGGAGGACGAGATAGTTGATGGATTGTCAGAGTTTGGAGTCACGGGAGCGAGAAGGATAAGGGTGAGGATAGGCGCGGACACAGTACCGACAAACAACATAATTTTGACCTTCAACACACCAGACATACCATCGGAAATACGTGTGGGGTATGTGCGTGTGAAAGTGCGTGTCTTCCTACCCAACCCAATGCGTGCTTTAGGTGCCAGAGATATGGACATTTGACACAATTCTGCAGAAATCGCCCAGCATGTGGCAAATGTGCCTCCAACGACCATGTTTTTGAACAGTGCACTTCCGCGACCCCCCAGTGTGTGAACTGTGTGAGAGACCAAAACCACCACACTTCTTCTGATCGAACTTGCCCGTCCTACTTGAAAGAAAAAGAAATCATAGCAATCAAACACACACCAAAAATAACCTTTCGGGAAGCAAGATACTTTTATGAATAATCCCATCCCAAAACGTCCTACGCTTCGAAAGTAAAAAATACATTACCAGGCCCTAATCTGACACCTCCACAACACATACAGCCCGATAAGGCCTCTGATCTCATCGATCAATGACTGCTCTCCTTCGAGCCTTTGGTGTTCCCCTTGCGTCTCCGATGAGGCAGGGTCGGTCCACCCAAAGTGGTGCCGAGACCACAATAGCCCCACCCACCACCAGTGGAAGCGCTGACGAACCGTCCGATGCCTCATCCCGAACAACATCTAGGGGTGGGGAGTGGACACAGGTCCAGCGGTCAAAGAGACCTTCTCGATCCCCTCCACTCAAGCCCAGCCCATCCACAACGAATCCCCTGTCTCTTCCGTCAACCCCCCTCGCCTTCTCCATGTACCGGCACCACCTCCAAATCCATTCTCTCCACATCCTCCCTTCCTGAACCCTCTGCCCCTCCCCCGAGCCAGATCTCGCCCCCACACTCAACCTCTTCTTCCGCACCTCCATCTCCATCCCGTGGCACAGGCCGACCAATTCAAATATCCGAGGCCAGACTTACTTACCAAGAAGCCGAAAGGCGAGCTCGGGAAGCGAAGCGAGCGCATCTCGTAGATATGGAGAAGGCTCGAGCGATGAGCCGCCAAGGGGCTGACAAGGTTCCACCCCAAAGGCCGGCCACCCCGTCGCCGCGACGGCGAGTGGAGGGACCGGCCCCGTACAGCATGGGCCCTCCCCCGCCCCTGCCCAGACTGGGCTCCCAGAAGCGAGTCCTGCCGACGTCTGGCTCTCCGCCGGGCCAAGGATCGCCGAGCTCACGCCCCAGGACCCAGTTCCTTGGACCGAGTGTCGGTGTGCCCTCTGAGGCACCGGCTGGTTCGTGGGCCCGGCTAGTCCTTCGCGAGCTGACTTGTTTTACCTCCCTCTTTAAAATATACACTTTTCACACATTATACATACGTTACACGTATGTTTTACAATGGACCATTGGGATTGTGAGTGTCTTCTGTTATAGTAACTGTGTTGATTCTACATACCTACTTTAACCCATTTTAAATGGATCGACCGCGGTCCATTTTACAATGGAACTGTAGGGGGCTGAGAACCAGCACCGAAGAGCTCCAGGCACTCTCAAACCGCCACTGCCCTGCGGTCTTTTGCCTCCAGGAGACCAAGGTGACGCCGGGCTACCTTTTCAGCATAAAATGCTACTCAGTCTTCCGTGAGGATACGCACTCTGACACCATTGCGCATGGCGGTGTGCTGTTGGCCGTCCACGATAGCTTAGCGGCACGGATATTGGTGCTCCACTCCAAGCTGCAGGCTGTTGCAGTAAGAGTGCATTTTAACCATCGCCTCATCTCTATTTGTTCTCTGTACTTGCCGCATGGTGCTGGGTTTCCATGCACTGAGTTACGACACTTGATGTCAGAGCTGGCCCCGCCTGTTTTAATATTAGGCGACTTTAACTCACACCATACAGCATGGGGATGGGAGGACATCAATGCGCGAGGTCGGCTTTTGGAGTCTTTTATGCACGACGAATCCCTGTGCATTATACATACCGGAACGCCGGCACGCTTTACTCTGCCATCCGGCCATACATCAGCTTTGGACCTTAGTTTGTGCAGTCCACAACTTGCACAACTTTTTACCTGGTCTGTGGCTGATGACCCTCTCGGCAGTGACCATTTTCCTGTGTGGTTGGAGTACCAGGACGGCGCAATGCTCGGAACTCGGCCACGCCGATGGAATTTTAAGAAGGCTGACTGGACAGCATATGAGGCACGACTGGAAGAGCTTTTCTCCGCGCGACCTCGTGTGACACCTATGTCGATGGAAACAATTACCAACGTAATAGTGCAGACCGCCACTGACTTTATACCCCGCACCTCTGGCTCTCCTCGTCGCGCTCCCGTCCCATGGTGGACAGATGAGTGTCGCCAGGCTATCCGGACAAGACGGAGGGCTTTCAGAACCATTGACCGAAGTAGCAATACGGCCAATGTCATCACCTTTCGACAGGCTCGGGCCAACGCACGGCGCACCATCCGGGAGGCTAAGCGTTCCTCGTGGAGGGCCTATGTGAGCAAACTAAGTCGCTCCACACCCACATCACAGATCTGGTCAAGGATAAAGCGCATCGCAGGCCAGTTCAACTCCACCCCTTTACCAGCACTACGGGTGGGTGGCCGAGACGTCACGCACCGGGTTGATGTGGTAAACGAAATGGCCCGTACCATATCTGACCGATGCCGTTGCAACAGCGGTGACATTTTCACACGTCGCAAAGTCGAGTGTGAGAAGCAGTCATTGAACTTCTCCACCTCTGAGCAGCTGTTATAACGAACCATTCACCTTGACTGAGCTGAGTGCCGCTATTGGAACCCTTCGAAGCGTATCCGAGGGTCCCGACCACGTACACGACATGCTCAAGCATCTTCCGACACGGGCACTTGAGGCTCTGCTGGACACGATAAATACACTTTGGGAGAAAGGCGACTTTCCATCTACCTGGCGGAATGCTATTATGATACCAATTTTGAAACCCGGCAAGGATGCTTCAGACCCAGCGAGCTACCGACCTATCTCACTAACATCATCACTTTGTAAACTGATGGAGAAGATGGTTAATGTGCGCTTGCCGTGGTTTCTGGACCCGTATGATATTTTAACTAATGCACAGTGTGGTTTTAGGAAAAACCGCAGCACCATCGACCATCTTTTAACTCTTGACACTGTGGTACGAGAAGCTTTCCACCAAAATCGTCACGTCCGTGCAGTGTTTTTCGATATCCAGGGAGCCTATGACACAACTTGGCACTACGGCATTCTGAACAAGGTCTTTAGCTATGAAATTCGAGGGTCCATGGCTTACTTCCTCGATAATTTTTTGTGAAGAAGCTTTTTTCGTGTACGCATCGGGAACTACTTATCAGACAGGTATCCACAAATTGTGGAGTACCGCAAGGAAGCTTTCTAAGCGTGGCGCTGTTGGCCATCGTGATTAACGACATCTGCGACTCCCTTCCACGTAGCATTGGCCGATCACTCTTTGTTGACGATGTAGCGATTTGGTGTTGTACATCCAGTGCACCTTCGATGGCACGACAACTGCAGTTGGCGGTATCCCACTTGAAAAAGTGGAGTTCCGAGAACGGGTTTAGGTTCTCGACTGCAAAAACAGTTGGCATGCACTTTTGTCGGCGCTGCCGGAACTGCCCGGACCCTGATCTCCAGCTGTACGGTGAGCGAGTTCCCTTCTGGCGGGTTGCTCGATTCATGGGAGTTATTTTTGACACTCGTCTTAATTACAAGGAGCATTTTAAGACACTTCGGGAGAAGTGTTTTACATCCCTAAACCTGCTAAAGATGGTTGCACACACATCTTACGGAGGAGACAGGAACACCATGTTACTGTTGTATCGCTCTCTCGTTCGTTCAAAACTGGACTACTCGTGTTTTATATATGACAGCGCATGTGCAACAAGCAAGCGCTCACTGGACACTGTACACCACTCGGCGCTCCGCATTGTGACCGGCGCTTTCCGCACTTCACCTTCTGCCAGCCTTCTGGCTGAAACTCACGAGCCACCACTCTCGCTCCGCCGCGTAATGCTCGGGATGCGCTATGCCTGTAAGCTGCGCCAATTCCCTGGTCACCCCACATATTCGCATGTGTTCTCCCATCGACTCATTGCATCATTTGGTCGAGGACGCCTTCTGCATGCCATTCCTTTTTGCGTTCGCATACGCAGGCTCTTTGAGGACATTGGTATTCGAACGAAGGGAATTTTGCAGTCTAATCAGGTTCAAACGTCGCCATGGCAGGTGACTTCTCCTATAATAGATACGTCACTTTCCTCGGTTGGAAAGGACCATGCGACACCACAGTACCGACTGTCATGTGCGCTAGAACACATAGCCTCGTTCGAGGGATACGTCCCAACTTACACAGATGGATCCAAGACGGATGCTGGTGTGGGCAGTGCATTTGTTACTGGGCCTCTGTCAAGATCCTTTTCCCTACCACCACATGCAACTGTTTACACTTCAGAGTTGGTGGCGATCACAAAGGCCCTCAATTTTATTGAAGTTGGGCGGGATGCCTCGCATGTGATTTTTACCGATTCACTTAGCAGTCTCTGGGCGCTAAAACAGTTTAACCCACCTGACACCATTTTACAGGACGTTTTACGGCGTCTGGGATCACTCGCTCAAGCTGGGAGGACTATCGTCCTCTGTTGGATCCCGAGCCATGTCGGCATCGTGGGGAACGAGGCGGCGGTTGCTGCTGCGAAGCTAGCAGCTCATGCCCCATATATGCGATCTATGCCACTCCCCGCGAGGGAGTATGACCGTTCTATTGCGACCTTTGTTTTGTTTAATGGCAGTCTAGTTGGGACACACTGCAGGACAATAAACTGCGAACAATCAAGCCATGTCTTGGGGAGTGGCCCTCGTCCTACCGTAGGACGAGGAAAGACGAGGTCGTGCTCTGCCGCCTTAGGCTAGGGCACACCCACGCAACGCACCACCATCTGCTCTGTGGGGAAGACAGGCCAAACTGCCCTCGATGTCACGCACCACTATCAGTACGTCACGTTCTGATATCCTGTCTCCTGCTCGCCGACGCTAGAAAACGCCTTCTCGGAGTCGTGCAGTCTCCGTCTCTCCGCGAACTCCTGGGTGACCACTCACGCGTAGTAACTTCAGGACAACTGTTTCGCTTCCTCTCGGATGTGAAATTTAGAGCGATTTACACACCCCACTGACATGTAGCACTATAAGCCCGGAATGATCTGTCTGTATTTTGAAGGGTCGCATACTACTGTTGGCATGAATCCTCTTAAGTTGTCCATCTAAAATTGTTATGGGCGCTGTATGACCAACGCAGTCGATGCGCCCGTAAGCCCAAATAACCAACCAACCATCAGAATTACGTGCGGGGTACGTGCGTGTGAATGTGCGTCTCTTCTTCCCCAACCCAATGCGTTGTTTTAGGTGCCAGAGATATGGGCATACGACTCAATTTTGTAGAAATCGCCCAGCGTGTGGTAAGTGTGCTTCGAATGACCATGTTTTCGAGCAGTGTACTTCATCGACCCCCAGTGCGTGAACTGTTGGAGAGAACAAGTCCGCCACACTTCTTCTGATCGAACTTGCCCATCCTACTTGAAAGAAAAAGAAATCATAGCAATCAAGCACACACACAAAATATCCTTTCGGGAAGCAAGAGACTTATATGACCAATCCCATCCCAAAATATCCTACGCTTCGAAATAATAAAAAAGCAACACCAGGCCTTAGTCTAAAGAAGAAGAACCTTGGGTTCTTTTACGACGCATTCAACCGCTAGGTTATATAGCGTCGACTTAGTCTGACACCTCCTCAACACATACAGCCCGAAAAATCCTCCGATCTCATCGTCCAATTGACTGCCCTCCTTCGAGCCTTTGGTGTCCCTCTGGCGTCTCCGGAGAGGCAGGGGCGGCCCACCCAAAGCGTTTCTAAGGCGACCACAGCCACACCCTCCACCAGTGGATACCACGATGATTTACCCGAGGCATCATCCGGACCAACATCTCAGGGTGGAGGCTGGATTCAGGTCCAGCGATCAAAGAGGCCTGCTCTATCCCCTCCACCTAAGCCGAGCTCCCCTCCATCCACCACGAAGCCCCTGGCTTCCTCGCCTCCCCCATGTACCGCCACCACCTCCAAATCCCTCCTCTCCACCTCCTACCTCCCTGAACCCTCCGCTCTTCCCCCGAGTCAAACCTCGCCTTGACACTCGACCTCTATTTCCGCACCTCCATCGCCATCCCGTAGTACAAACCGATATTTTTCAATTATCCCCGAGGCTAGACTTAGTTATCAAGAAGCCGAAAGGCGAGCTCGCGAAGCAAAGCGAGCGCGGCTCATTGATATGGAGAAGGCCCGAGCGATGAGCCGCCAAGGGTCTGACAAGGCCCCACCCCAAAGTCCGGCCACCCCGTCGCCGCGCCGGCGAGTGGAGGGACCGGCTTCGTACAGCATGGGCCCTCCCACACCCTCACCCCGACTGGGCTCCCAGAAGCGAGGCCTGCCGACGCCGGGCAAAGGATCGCCGAGCTCCTGCCCTAGGACCCAGCCCCTTGCACTGAGTGTCGGTGTGCACACTGAGGCGCAGGCTAGTTCGTGGGCTCCGGTTAGTTCGTCGTGAACTGACCTGTTTTACCTGTCTTTTTAAAATACACACTTAACTTCTTTTTGCATACGTTACACGTCGTCCCCCCCCCCGACGAGGCACCACCTTTCCGTGGTGGGGGGTATTGCGTGCCCCAATGACCCGGCGACCATCATACCGGCGAGGGGTGAGACTAAGAGTGCCTCACTCGTCCTTCCATCCATGCGCTCCCATTCCAATGCCCATCCCATCTCAACATCCATGTCCTTCACCTGGCCCTGCGACACCAACTAACCATACTATGAGCAGGCAGGACAACTTCCCCGGTCCTGCCCACCAGCTCAGTTTTATCGGGGTAGCCGCGCCCCCTCGGCCCGCCCCCCGGGGTTGACGGAGTCCTGGAGGTTGAGGTCCCCCGGCGCACGGTGCTAGTTGTGACGGGGGACCAACACACCTCTTTGGTCTCGATATCCCGGAGTGGCGGGCGGGCTCGTAGGGCCCCATACGGGTCAAGTGGCTAGTCGCCTCGGGCCGGGGGCCTGGGATTTCTCCCAGTGTCTGCCGGCCCGGCCGGCTGGGGTCAAGTGGTGGGCGGTGCTGGATCCCGGTCGGGGTGGTGAGTCTCTCTCTCCCGGCCGGGCGAAGGCGCCGTCTGCCCCGTATAGCTCCTCGGGCGCCTGGCGTCCTCCCGTCCGCGGGACCCAGGCGTCCCCCCTGTTGGGCCCCTACGTGGTGGGGCGCCCGAGGAGCGGAAACAAACACTCACCGTATGGCACACACATCAAACAAAAACACTCCTGGCCCCTCTCGTAGGGGCCAGACAAACTTTTACCCACGTGGAGATTCCATGGAATCTACTCCCGGTCCTCGAGTTCTCGTGTTCAGAGGGAAGAACAAAAGCCTAGCGTCCCTTTCTCCTTTCCATAGGAAGGATGGCTGTGACAGATTTGGCGAAATTCTGAGGTGTCAAAAGCTTAATGATGGTGCTCTGGAAGTTGAATTCGCGCATTCGGAACGGGCTGGTATTGCACTTACGTCGTCTGAATTTGTGTACCGTGTGCGGAAAAATGGCAAAAAAGAAAACGAATCCATCGAAATTACTGTAGAGCCACATAGAACAAAGAACACCTCGCGCGGGATCATCAATTGTTTTGATCTGAAAGATGTGCCTGAAGATGAAATTGCAGAAGGGTTTTCACAGTTTGGAGTGATCGACGCGATACAAATGAAAGTAAAAAAGGGTTCAAGCCTGATTCAGACAAACAACGTCATCTTGACATTTAACAGGACGGACATACCTCGAGATATACGAGTAGGATATGTGCATGTTAAGGTCCGAGAATTTCTCCCAAATCCCATGCGTTGTTACAAGTGCCAGAAATTCGGACACACGACACAGTACTGCCGCAACCGCCCAGCGTGTAGTAAGTGTGCCTCAAACCAGCACTCTGCTGAGACTTGTGATTCTCAGAACCCGTTCTGTATTAACTGTGGTGAAGGGCAGGTGCCCCACACCTCGTACGACCGAACGTGCCCAAATTATATTAGAGAAAAAGAGATTATTTCAATAAAGCATACCAACAAGATATCGTTTCGAGAAGCCAGGGACCTCTATGAAAGATCACACCCTAGGGTATCATACTCCGCAAAAACCAAGAAAGGTTTAACAACCCCATAACATGTACAGCCAAACGCAGCATCCGAGTTGATCATATAATTGACTTCTCTGCTCCGAGCATTCGGAGTGCCTTTCGCGTCGCCTACGAGCAGAGTGCAGCAACCTCGAAGCGACGTGGAAGCGACTGATATCCCACCCACCGTGAATGGAAGCCCTGACGACCACTCAGTGATTTCCCGAGTAGCATCAGCAGGCATGGAATGGACTCGGGACAACCGGTCCAAGAGGCCTGGTCGTACCTCCCCACCCATGTCCGGCTCCTCCCAAACTTCAACGGCACCTACCCAGAAATCACCACTCCCTACTTCCGGCCCGTCCTCCAGCCTCCCCTCTCCTCCCCCACGTACTCTCACCACTACCTTGAAATCCCTCACATCCACATCTTCCCTTCCGGAATCGTATCCCGCCTCCGTGAGCCACGTCTCGACCCCGCCCCCAGCACCCACTTCCGCACTTCCATCGCCGTCCCATCGATCAATCCAGATACCCGATGCATACCTCCATTATCAGGAAGCCGAAAGACGTGCCCGGGAAGCCAAGCGAACCAGGCTTGCTCAGATGGAGAGAGCCCGGGCGAGGGGCCACCAAGGAGATAAGGCTCCAACCGCAAGGCCTGCCACCCCATCGCCGCGACGGCTAGTGGAGGCACCGGCTCCTTCAGCCAACGAAATGGGCCCTCCACCGCCTCCGCCTCGGCTGGGGCCCCACAAAAGAGGCTTGCCACTAACGAGCTCTCCACCGGGCGAGGGGTCACCACGCTCCCGCCCCAGAACCCAGTCCCAAGGACCAAATAGGGATAACCCTCCGGGGTTAACAGCGACGCCCACTCTCGGAAGAAGGACGGAACCAAAGCTTTAAAAGTAGCGTTTTCTTTTATTATAACTACTAGTCACTCCATTCTAGTCAGTTTTAGTCCATTACATCCAAGAGTGTATCGCTCGAAAGCAATGCCCCACCGCACATCTTTTAGGTAATTTTAACAAGCTCTTATGCAAGCTTTTTTACAATGGAATTGCAGAGGTTTTAGAAACAGTACCCAGGAAATACAGGTGGTTTTAAGTCAGCATTGTCCTGTCGCTATGTGTCTACAAGAGACTAAACTCCGACCCAATTCACGATGTGACATACAGGGATATTCAATTTTCCGAAAGGATATGGAAACCGACACTATTGCTCACGGCGGTGTCATGGTGGCTGTCCACCACAATGTAGGAGCGATGGAAGTGGCCCTGAGCACCGATATCCAGGCGGTGGCTGCTAGGATCGACGTGGGTCGCAGCCCAGTGACAGTTTGCTCAGTTTACCTGCCTCCGGGAACTGTTTTTACACGGGATGAGCTCAGCCGGCTAGTGTCTGAACTACCCACACCCTTCCTAGTTTTAGGAGATTTCAACTCCCACCACACTGTGTGGGGATGTAACGATGTCAACAGCCGAGGTCGAGAATTACAATCTTTTATTCTGGAAGAATCGCTATGTATTTTAAACACGGGCATTCAAACTCATATCACGATGCCTTCCGGAAGCACATCAGTGCTTGACTTGAGTATGTGCAGCCCCGAGCTTGCACAACACTTCGATTGGACAGTGTCAGAAGACCCCATGGGAAGTGATCATTTCCCAGTATGGTTAAGATTTCGACACATCCTTCTTCTGAGTACTAGACCACGACGATGGAATTTAAATAAGGCCGATTGGGAGACTTATGAAAGGCAACTCAAAGACAGTTTTGGCGCCCTGACAGGACGGCGACCACTTTCGATAAAAAGCTACTCAGCTGTCATTATAGAAGCGACAACAGGGTGTATCCGGAAAACATCTGGTACTCGCCGTAGAATCCCTGTCCCGTGGTGGACAGAGGAGTGCCGAGACGCCATCAGAGCACGACGCCGCGCATACAAATTATTTAGCCACAATAGTAACACAGCTAACCTAATTGCCTTTCGAAAGGCGAGGGCGATAGTACGAAGAACCTTCGCCGATGCCAAACGTATATCATGGAAGAAATGTGTGAGTAACCTGAATCGTTGCACCTCATCGTCACAAGTATGGTCTCGCGTTAAAAGGATTGCTGGCACATTCCGCTCAACCCCTCTCCCTGTGCTGCACATGGCCGACCAAGATATCACCCACCCCGCAGATGTTGCATACGCGATTGGTCAGGCGATATCGCAACGAATTCTTGACAGCGGCGCTGATCCCGAGTTTGTAAGACATAAGGCTCGATGTAGTTCCACGACTGTGGACTTCACTACTTCGGCGCACCACGCATACAATCATCCCTTCACCATTGCAGAATTAACTTCAGCCGTCAAATCTCTGCGAAATGTATCAGAAGGGCCTGACGGAATCCACAACGCTATGTTGAAGCGTCTTCCACCGTGTGCTTTGGACGCTTTGCTAGTCTCCTTCAACGCACTGTGGCAAAGTGGCACATTTCCATCTTCATGGTGGGAAGCCATTGTGATACCAATAGTGAAGCCGGGTAAGAGTGGTCGCGACCCTCTACACTACCGTCCAATTTCTTTGACATCATGCCTCTGCAAGTTGATGGAGCGAATGGTAAATGTCCGTCTTAGCTGGCTCCTCGAAAGCAAACATATTTTTACAAACTCATAGTGTGGTTTCAGGAAAAATCGCAGCACTCTGGATCACATATTACTCTTAGACACTGTAGTACGATATAATTGTATGCAGAATCGACACGTGGGAGCAGTGTTCTTTGATATAGAGGCTGCCTATGACACAGTATGGCGACCAGGAATACTCAGGAAACTGTGGAATCATGGGATACGTGGCGAAATGGGAACATTCTTGCAAAACTTTCTGTCTGATCGCGTTTTTCTGGTTCGCGTGGGAAGCCATGTTTCACAAACCTTTGTTCAGGAAAATGGTGTCCCACAAGGCAGTGTACTTAGCGTCGCACTATTTGCAATTATGATAAATGACATAGAAAATGGGTTATCGCGAAGCATCGGTAGATCACTTTTTGTTGATGACCTGGCCATCTGGTCATGTGACGCGCGGTCTCAGTCTGTGGAAAGACAACTACAGATGGCTGTGGCTCGTCTCGAAAGGTGGACCATATTAAACGGGGTCCGATTCTCTACCTCGAAAACGATGGCTGTCCACTTCTGCCGACGCCGTCTTTGTCCAGAGATGGCAATCAAGCTATACGGCCATCAAATACCTGTGCGACCAGCGGCCCGTTTCCTGGGAGTTATCATGGATAGCCGGCTGAGTTACAGGGAACACATTGACACTGCGCGATAAGTGCTTCAGAGTCATGAATATTTTGAAATGTGTTTCCCGAACGACTTATGGAGCTGACAGAGCAAGTCTTCTATTGTTATATCGTTCTCTTATTCGCTCGAAACTAGATTACGCATCGTTTATATACGACAGTGCGAGTAATTCAGTGAAGCGGAAGCTCGACACTATACATTATACAGCATTACGAATCTCCACAGGGGATTTTCGGACATCGCCAGCTGCGAGCCTTTTGGCAGATGCCCACGAGCCATCGTTGGCAAGCAGACGTGAAAAGCTGGGACTGCGGTATTCAATTAGGCTAAAGCAGTTCCCAGCACACCCCACATACAAGCCCATTTTCTCGCATCACATGTTATCAGTTTTTAGCGGGCACAGAGGAGAAAAACTGGGACCCTTTTGCGTCAGAATCCGCTATCTCCTCGAAGAGGCACGGATACCACTACGAGGTGTCGCGAAAATAAAACACCCTGGCACCCCACCATGGGAACTAATTTCACCTACGATAGATATTTCCCTAGCGACGTCCAAGAAGGGAAACACACTTCCAGACCTTTTCAAGGCAGAAGCACTGGAATTACTGGAATCCTATCGATGTTACTCCAGACTCTATACTGACGGGTCCAAAACAATGACAGGAACTGGCTGCGCATTCGTATGTGGAACGGTAACTATATCTTTCACTTTACCACCCCACGCATCTGTGTTTACTGCGGAATTGGTGGCGATAATTAAAGCCTTATGTTTTATTGAGGTTGGAGACGAAGATCTCAATGTCATCGTAACAGACTCGTTGAGTAGCCTCATGGCCTTACAATCCTTTTACCCATCCAACCAACTTCTTCGGGAGATATTAACTCGCATGACATCATTGAGCAGAGCTGGTAAGAGGATTGCCCTCTGCTGGGTACCTAGCCATACCGGTATCACTGGTAACGAGCTAGCCGATGCTGCTGCAAGGCGCGCCGCGCAGGCTCGTTGGACTCGAGCCTTGCCTATCCCCGCAAGGGATTTCTATTCGGAAGTATCCACCTTTCTCCAAGAAAAGTGGCAAACAAATTGGTATTATCAGGTTTCAAACAAGCTCCGATCTATCAAACCAGTTTTGGCACCATGGCCATCATCACTGAAGAAGTGTAGGAGGGAAGAGATAATTTTGGCACGACTGCGAATAGGGCACACTTACGCTACACACCGACACCTTCTGATCAAGGAGGAAAAACCACGCTTTGCTCGATGTGACGCGCATATGTCAGTCCGTCACATACTGTTTTCTTGCCGCAACTTCCAGGAGGAACGAATGCGTTACTTTGGTCCAAACTTTCATGCCATGTCGTACTCTGATGTTTTAGGAGAAAGCTTGGAGATCGTTGCCGCAGGCAAGATATACCGTTACTTAGCGGCTATTAAGTTTCACGTTATATATCCCTTTCAATAATGGTCGTATCGAATCCCAGATCATGTTCTGAAGAATAAAACAGTTATGGGCGCCAGATAACCACTAGCAGTTCAGGCGCCCTTAAGCCCAAATAAACAAACAAACAAACGTTACACGTCGTGAACCTATGCACTCACTGTTTTTACAATGGACCCTTGCGAATGTGCGATTGTCTTCTGTGATAATATCTGTGTTATTTCCACATATCTACTCTAACTCGATTTAAATGGATCAGCCCCGATCCATTTTACAGTGGAACTGTAGGGGGTCGAGGACCAGCATCGAAGAGCTGCAAGCGCTTTTAAATCGCGACTCTCCGGCGCCCATCTGTGTGCTGGAAACGAAGGTGACGCCAGCCTACCTCTTTAACCTCAAATGCTACTCTATTTTTCGAAAAGATATGCCCTCGGACACAATTGCACACGGTGGTGTGCTGCTGGCTATCCACCACAGCGTGTCAGCGTGGAGATTAGTGCACTACGCCAAATTGCAGGCCGTTGTAGGAAGCGTGCATTTTAACCACCGGGTTATATCTATCTGCTCGCTTTATCTGCCGCCCGGCGCTGGGTTCCCATCCAGTGAGCTACGACACCTGATGTCCGAGCTCCCCCACCGGTCTTACTACTAGGCGATTTCAACCGCCCACCACACAGCGTGGGGTTGTGATGACATCAATGCACGTGGTAAGTTATTATAATAATTAATGCATGATGAATCGTTATGCATTTTTAATGCCGGAACCCCGACCCATTTTACCCTGCCCTCCGGCCATACCTCGGCGTTGGACCTAAGTATATGCAGTTCACAGCTCACCCAACTTTTAGACTGGACCGTGGCCGATGACCCCCTCGGCAGTGACCATTTTCCCCTGTGGTTGAACTACTAAGATGGCGTTGTACTTGGGACGCAGCCACGCTGATGGAATTTTAGGAAGGCCGACTAGTCAGAATATAAAACACAACTGGAGGATATTTTTTTTCCGTGTGGCCTGACAATACACCTGTGTTGGTGGAGGAATATACGAACGTTCTGGTCCAGGCTGCCACTGACTCCATCCCTCTTACTTCTGGCGCTCCTCGTCGCACCGTCCCGTGGTGGACGGAGGAGGAATGTCGTAAGGCAATCAGGACAAGACGCCGCGCCTTCAGAGCCTTCGACAGGATAAGTAGTACGGTCAACCTCATCGCCTTCCGGCAGGCTAGGGACGCCTCACGACGAACCATTCGAGAGGAAAAGCGTACCTCGTGGAGGGACTACGTTAGCACCCTAAGTCGCACCACGCCCGTCTCACAAGTCTGGTCAAGAATCAAGCGAATCGCTGGCAAATTCAGCTCTGACCCTCTGCCAGCACTACGGGTTGGCGGCCGTGACGTCACCCACCCGGTCGACGTGACCAATGAGATGGCCCGCACAATATCTAATCGATGTAGGTGCAACAGTGGAAATGACGTATTCTCACGCCGCAAAGCAGACTGTGAGAAAAAGTAATTGGACTTTTCCACTCATGAGAGGTTATGCTACAACGTACCATTCACCATGAATGAGTTGCTTTCTGCCATTGGAACACTTCGAAGCATTTCTGAAGGTCCCGACCAAATACATAACGACTTGCTTAAGCACATTCCATCACGTGTACTTACTACTATGCTGAAGACCATGAACTTATTATGGGTCAATGGCAACTTCCCATCAACCTGGCGTGAAGCTATTATGACCCCAATCTTAAAGTCCGGCAAGGATAGCCTAGACTCGACGAGCTACCGACCAATATCATTAACATCATCACTCTGCAAACTGATGGAGAAGATGGTTAATGTACGTCTGACGTGGTTTCTGGAACGACATGGCATTTTAAATAATGCAGTGTGGTTTTAGGAAAAACCGCAGTACTGTCGACCATCTTTTAACTCTTGACACCGTGGTACGAGCAGCTTTCCATCAAAATCGTCATGTAGGTGCAGTGTTCTTTGATATTCAAGGAGCGCATGACACCACTTGGCGCCGCGGCATTCTCATGAAGGCGTTCAGGTATGGAATTCGTGGCTCCATGGGGCTCTTCCTCCAGAACTTTTTGTCAAGACGAGTTTTCCGTGTACGTATTGGAAGCCACCTGTCGGAGAGATATCCACAGACGGAAGGCGTCCCCCAGGGCAGTGTGCTGAGCGTTGCACTGTTTGCCATCATGATTAATGATATATGCGAGTCACTTCCTCGACTGATTGGCAGGTCACTTTTCGTGGATGACGTGGAAATTTGGTGCTGCACATCCAGTGCACCATCGATGGTCCGACAGTTGCAGCTAGCAGTATCCCACTTGGAAAACTGGAGCTCTGAGAACGGGCTTCGGTTCTCTTGCAAAAACCGTTGGGATGCATTTTTGTCGGCGTCGTCGAAGCTGTTCAGACCCAGCTATTCAGCTGTATGGGGAACCCATTCTCTTTCAGCGCGCTGCCCGGTTTTGAGGAGTCATTTTTGACACTTACATCTGCGCACGTGTTCTCTCGTCGTCTAATCGCATCATTCTGTCGAGGACGTACTATGCATGCCACCCCTTTTGCGTTAGGATACGCAGGATATTTGAAGACAGCGAAATTAGACTGAAGGGAATCATGCAGTCCAATTTTACGCTGACGCCGCTATGGCCAGTGACCGCTCCGGTAATAGACATGTCGCTTTCTTCGGTAAGGAAGGAGCATGCTGCATCACAAGCACCATCTGTGACGTGCCCTAGAACACATAGCCTCATTCGAGGGATACGTGCCGATTTATACAGACGGATCTAAGACTGACGCTGGTGTGGACAGCGTATTTGTTTCTGGGTTTCTGGCAATATCTTTTTCCCTACCACCACATGCAACGGTCTGCGCATCGGAGCTGGTTACTATCATGAAGGCCCTCAGTTTTATTTGAAGTGGGGCTGGAGGCCTCGCATGTTATTTTTACCGATTCCCTCAGCAGTCTCTGGGCGCTAAGACAGTTTGACCCAACTGACCCCATTGCACAGGTTGTTTTACGGCGTCTCATAGTACTGGCTCAAGCTGGAAAGGCTACTTACTGTCTTCTGTTGGATCCCGAGTCATGTCGGCATCGTGGGGAACGAGGCAGTGGATGCTGCTGCGAAACGTGCGGCCAAAGCACCATACTTGCGATCTATGCCGCTCCCCGCGAGGGAGTATGACCGTTCCATCGCGACCTTTGTTATTAAGAAAAATGGCGATGTAGTTGGGACACACTGCAGGACAATAAACTACGAACGATCAAACCATGCCTTGGAGAGTGGCCCCCGTCCTACCGTAGGGCGCGGCGGGACTAGGTCGTGCTCTGCCGCCTTCGGCTTGGGCACACCCACCCAACACACCAGTATCTGCTGTGTGGGGAGAACAGGCCAAACTGTCCTCGATGCAATGCACCACTGTCAGTACGTCACGTTCTGATTTCATGTCCCCTGCTCGCCGATGATAGAAGACGTCTCTTTGGGGGTCATGCATTCGCCGTCACTCCGCGATCTCCTGGGTGACCACTCGCGCGTCGTAACTTCAGGAAAACTTTTTCGATTTATCTCGGATCTTGACTTCAGAGCGATTTAAACACCCCACTGACATGCAACACTAGAAGCTAGGAATGATACGCCTTTATTATTTAGGTTTATTTTATTATTTAGGTTCATATATTACTGGCACCAATCATATTAAGCTGGCCATCTAACATTGTTATGGGCTATATGACCGATGTAGTCGATGCACCCTAAAGCCCTAATAACTAACTAACTAACTAACATTGCTATAGGCGCTATGTGACCAACGCAGTCGATGCGCCCCCAAACCCAAATAATCAACCAACCAATCGATGCGCGCCCGTGCCGTGGTGGACGGAACAATGTCGGGGGGGGCATTCGTGCTCGTCGACGTGCTTTCCGAAACTTTGACCGCAACAACATCTCGGCAAACCTAATCGCTTTCCAACAAGCCAGGGCAGCCGCACGGCGTACCATCCGGGAAGCCAAGAGAGCGTCATGGCGACAATATGGGTCTGTTCCCGTGGCTCCACCAGAAGGAACTCAGTGGAGGCTAGTTGAGACTGGCCCACGGGAACGACCGGTGGAGCTTGGTGGAGAAATCAGCTGACTGCGGTGTGAATTCCGCGACAAAAAGGAAGCATTTGGCGCTGTATCATAAATTGGTCAAATTGACTTTCAAATGTTTTGTCCAGATGATCGCACAATGTACATGGTATGCCTTGTTCTACAAAGTCCCAAATTTGTCTTTATTTCTGGCTATGTATGTGTCCTCAGAGACTGCGGGGAGCACACGTCCTTTTCGCCTATGGGATGAAACAGGCAATCTCTCTTTCTTCTCGGTTGAGCATCGTCTCCCCCTGTTTTTTTTTTGCGGTTTGGCCTGCCTTCTTAACGTACAGCATATAATCTCGTGTCTGGACCCGCCGGGCTCCCTCGGCCCCGAGGCGCTTCTCTACCCGATGCTGACTTTTCCTCATCTCAACTTGCCCGACCTCGTCGATCGGGCTCGAGTAGGATTTTAGTCGGCACCAGGAGAACGGCGGTACTTCTGGGCACGGAAATTGCGGAGGATCCGGCCGGTAAAATAACATCTTCCCTTAGCCCGAATGACGTAGATCAAAGGCCTAAAAAACATGTTTGTGGTCTGCATCTGTTACTTCGATTATTGTTCATAGTTGTAGTAATTTCATATTTCCTTTGCGAAGGATGATCCTGGTATTCAGTTGATGCAAGAAGATGAGATTCGTATGATGGAGGACGTTGTTTACGCGCAAATATATGGCGCAAGTGCGCCGTGATTGAGCTCAACTGAAAAATCACAATTGGACCCTGCTTCTGGGCTGGTGGAGCTTTTGCTCCACTGGTGGAGGTTGGTGGAGGAAAAATCTCTACCGGATTTGCGACGGGAACGACCAGTGGAGGTTTGTGGAGGTTAGTGGAGCGACGGGAACAGACCCTATGTTAACAAGCTGAACTGGCTCACTCCTACGACACAGGTATGGTCCCAGATAAAACGGATATCCGGACGCTCTAGATCGAATCCACTGCCAATGCTGCACGTCCCTTGTGATACTATCACACAACCTCTGGACGTGGCGAACACTATTGCTCGCACCCTCGCTGACAGAAACCTAAACTGTGACTTAAACTCCGGTCTTAGTCAACATGCGACTCGCTGCGAAGCATCGCAAATTGACTTTACCGGCATTGACACACATTGCTATAATGAGCCATTCTCAATGGATGAGCTTTTAGCTTTTACAGCAAAACTTTTAGCTACGCCCAGTCTGGTTTCAGGAAGAACCGGTCGACACTTGACCACCTACTGACGCTAGACACAGCGATTCGCACCAGTTGTAAGGAAAACGACATCTAGGGGCAGTGTTCTTTGACATTGAGGGCGCCTACGACACGACAAGGAAACAAGCCATTATGCTAAAGCTTTGGAGGTGTGGTGTGCGTGGTTTTATGGGACGTTTCCTTCAGAACTTTTTCACTGACCGAACATTTCGTGTCCGTTTGGGAAGCTCAATGTCAGATCGGTTGACGCAGGCACGGATAATAGTAAACGGATAGGAAACTCCCCGGAATCGGCGACCAAGGACGGGCCCAGGGGTGCATCAGCCGTGGCGCCGCCAAGCGGCAAAACCGTGAACTAGCCTGGAGGGCAGAATGCATTGAGGGCTATGGGGAAAAACCACGTTAAGCCCAATATCTCATGAAGTATTTGGGGTGGCGCATAACTAATGGCAGATTTGGAAAGGGCTTTACGAGACTTACCATATTCACATGGAACAATACATATACAGAGAATACTGGAATAACGCGTGCATAATCTAACGCATGCTTTGACCCTTGGCTTTGACCGTGGCGGGCCGCGGCGGCGTTCAGGCGCGTCCCGTTGCTGACGACTTTCGGTGGTAGGCGGAGCCTATTTTGGCTGCAGAGCCGCAGCGACCGCAGGTTCCGTGAACAGGGCTTTATTTCAGTAAATGAAAGCGTTGTGCTATGTTTTTAGCTAAAATTAATTCTTGAGATTCCTATACTTTTATAAACTTCAATATATTGTAATTTTCTGCGAAATATAATTAAATGACAAAATATTGAATATTCTCCCACGAACATTGCTGTTTTTTTAAGCATATGATGCCGACCTGATGGGTCGCTAGCATTACCTGTCCAATCACTACCTGTCTCCAGTTGTTGGTTTGAAGGTCAGGCCAAGGTTATGCCAGCGTCTGGTGTGCCCACCTTATGAAATAGCCTTGGGACGGGCTATTGCCACCTAGCGGTTGTAGGCCGAAACTAATCCTGGATAGGATATTGTTTGATTCCAGCAGCACATTCCCTCGTTGGAGAGTAAAGCGTGGTTTAGTTTCGGCCGATATCCGCTTTTTGGAGAAGCTAGGGAACCGGGATTCTGCTGCATGGAACTCTGTGTCGGTAAGGAATTAATTAAAAACATCTCTGCCTTCATTTCTTTGTTTTAGGGAACATTTAAACGCGTGGCGTGGTGTACTACGTTTATGGCGCGATGTGTGTGTTTTTGGGAGCAACTTATGTGTTTTGGATCAAGTGAAGCATGTAAATCTCCATTGCATTGCCCAGTTATTTACTCTAAATCACGAGAAAATCTGAATCAGTGGTATTTAGTCTGTTTGACCTTCTGCTTGGCTTGAAGCATTGGTCAAAGGGGGCGCCGTAAATATACCAATTTTCACCTGCATATGCAGCTCTGAATCTAAGGGTTTTGGCTGGAGGATGTCCGATTTGAGGCTGAGGAGCACCCGGGGACGAGTGGTCTAGGGGTAAGATGCTCGTCTCACAATCGAAAGGTTGTGGGTTCGAGTCTCACCTGTCGCTACTCTTCGCCCGCGACCAATCGGCGTGAGAGATTGGCGACGCTACATGACTCAACGGTCGACGTGTCGTAAAACCAATAACCAATCAACCAGGCTGAGGAGCAGTCCGAAGGAGGAATTGTCTGACATAAAATATTGCTATCTTTACCTAAGGGTGATTCTAAGAAGGAATTGGTTGTCTTTTTTTTTATCCGAGGTCAACGTAGAGGTCATATCAGGTCAAACAAAAACCAATTGATAGCGCAGGCGGCACAAAGACTTCAAGAACTATAGTGCACAATTATTCTTCCACTGCACTGCCAAAACTGATTTGTAGATCAATTCAGTCCTTGACATATAATGACCTGAGGTGACGGTTCAAAATTTGATGAACTGGAGGCAATTGAAGCCAGTTTACCATATTAGCACACATGTTATCGGCACTGTATAGATAACTGACCTAGAATGACTTGCACCTGACATTCGCGACACCAAATATGTATCCAACGCATGGTACTGACAATTTTATAGCTTTTGCAAGAAATTTGTCATGTGGTTTCAAAGGTCAAAGTCAATTTTCAGGTAAAGTCGGTCGGAGACCTATGATGACCTTGTTAGGGTCATTATGATAAGGTATGCTTCAAAGTGTACCATGGTTATTGAGAACGATATGCAATCTGTTGATCGATCGTGTATCTATATTGTCACAATATGTGAGATTTTCTGCAGTTTGGTCCGACATGCTGCCACTTAAAGTGTTGTAGGTCATTGACCTGACATGAGCTTGACCTGATAATTTTGGAGGATGTGGCAAATTGATGTAGCTTAAGGTACTGTAGATTTCAGAGCTCTAGTGCAAGCCGTTTTTTGTGTATGGTACGAAACGTCATGGGGGAGGGGGGCGGAATTTACCCACCCACCCAGGCGTGCGAGGGTTAACATGGGAGACGTGGCAGCTGCAATGGGGTCATGCAGGGGGCCCCTGACAGTTCCTCAGAGGGCTCCAATGGCTGTTCCGGGGCCCCTCGTCCCAATCAATGTTCATCATGTGCTCCTATGTGCCTCCTATGCGTATCCTATGACACGACCTGGCGCTATGGTATTATTTTAAAGCTTCAAAGAAGTGGAATCCGTGGCCGTATAGGCACATTCTTGCAAAGCTTTCTATCAGGCCGTTTTTTTCGTGTTCGCATTGGTGACCATTTATCTGCATGTTTCAACTCTTAAATGGAATTCCTCAGGGCAGCGTGCTGAGTGTTGCTCTCTTCGCCATCATGATCAATGACGTCTTTGCTGGGCTTCCTTCAAGCATTGGTCGATCTCTTTTTGTTGATGACATAGCTATTTGGTCCTCTTCTTCAAGAGCCTCTACTTCATCCAGGCAACTTCAGCTGGCGACAAACCATCTCCAGAAGTGGAGCACCATGAATGGTTTTATGTTGTCCACCACAAAAACAGCAGCAATGCATTTCTGTCGCCTTCGTTGCTGTCGTGATCTTGCACTGATGCTGTATGGTGAACCCATTAAATCACACTCTGTATTTAAGTTTTTAGGAATATATTTTGACAGCCGTCTGCTATACCGGGAACATCTTATAATTTTCCGTGACAAATGTATTACATCTCTGAATATTTTAAAATGTGTAGCACGAACATTATTAGATCAGGCCGGAAAAGTTGTCCACTTCTGCTGGATTCCAAGCCACATAGGTATCGTAGGAAACGAGCAAGCAGACAGTGCTGCAAGGCGCGCAGCACAGGCTCCCTTGCGCAGATCATTCCCAATCCCATCCAGAGATTACTACCCAGGGATCTCTGCTTTTCTGGCAAGCAAGTGGCAGAGGAGTTGGGACGAGCTTGGTTCCAACAAGTTACGGATAATAAAGCCATCCCTCGGTCAGTGGCCCTCGTGCTCGGGCAGAACAAGGCGAGACGAGTGACGCTGTGTCGATTACGCATAGGACATACTTACGCCACCCATATTCACTTACTCAATGGTTGGTTATTGGTTTTACGACACGTCGACCGTTGAGTCATGTAGCGTCGCCAATCTCTCACGCCGATTGGTCGCGGGCGAAGAGTAGCGACAGGTGAGATTCGAACCCACAACCTTTCGATTGCGAGACGAGCATCTTACCCCTAGGCCACTCGTCCCCGACTTGCTCAATGGTGAGAATGAGCCATTGTGCCCATCCATCCACATCCAAGCCCAACCCCTCTCCAGCCACTTCAATCCCTACCTCCAACACTCCCCTCCCTTCCTCCCCCTCGGCCGAACACTCCGTTCCCGCTAGGGAAGATCCCAGGAGCGCTCCGGGACCAGGACTCGAGACACCGACGTCTCAGGGTCGCGTCGAACTGACGACGAAGGTGGGGAAGCCCTCCTCCCACGTCAAATCCTTACACGCCACCATCGCCAACCCTAAACCTACCCAACCCATCCCCACACCCTCCCGAACCACCCCAACTCCCCCACCCCCACCAACCATTTCCCAAGAGAAAGGCGTGGCCTCAGGCCGGATACCGGTAGCTGCACCCTCAACGACCCGATCACGCCTACCAGTTGAGGTCCACCCAGGGGCCCCCGACATGGGGGCTTCAGGCCGGACATCCCGAGCTGGGTCGAGGGATACGTCGCCAAATGTAGGAAGACAGGCCCTCGGGGCTTGCCCCCCATTGTCTCCAGCTCCCCAAGCCAGCTCTCTCCATACCGCAGAAACTGGGAGTGTGATGGGCCCACCCCCAACACCTCCCCAGGTGGGCGACCAGTCCCGCTGGTCGCCTGCAACAGGCCGGAAGCGCGTCTCGCCCTGGTCAGTCTCGCCAACCGGCGGGGTCAGTCCTAGGGTGCGAGCGCGTACAGTATCCGACCAATGGGCACCGGCTAGTTCATCATAAACTGACGTGTTTTGACCCTTTTAACATAGCCCTTCATACAGGCTATTTTACAATGGAACTGCAGAGGAATTAGAAGCAGTGCCCAGGACCTGCAGGCTGTGCTGAACAAATATTGTCCGGCGGCGTTCTGCCTGCAGGAGACAAAGCTGTCGCCAGATTCTGCTATTCAGGTTAAATGCTATACCGTGTACCGACAAGAAGTGCCAAGTGACACTATCTCCCACGGCGGAGTAATCCTTGGTATTCACCATAGCGTGTCCGCGCAACCTTTACTCTTGACCACTCGCCTTCAAGCCGTTGCTGCCAGGGTGCACTTCGGTCGACGACCGATTTCGTTGTGCAGCGTCTACCTACCTCCTGGGACTGCGTTCCCATCTAATGAGATGAAGCATCTCTGTACTCAGCTTCCTGAACCGGTCTTAATTCTGGGCGATTTTAACGCACACCATACCGTTTGGGGTTGTTCAAATGTCAGCGGACGTGGCCGTCTTATGGAACAATTTTTAAACGAGGAGACTCTGTGTATCTTAAATACAGGTACCAACACTGACTTTACCTTGCCATCTGGAAGAACCTCTTCGCTGGACTTGAGTATTTCGAGTCCCCAACTGGTACAATATTTTGATTGGTCGGTGGACAGTGACCCTCTAGGAAGTGATCACTTCCCAGTTTGGCTCGAATATCGTGATGGCCCGGTCCTTGGACTGAGGCCACCACGATGGAACCTTCGCAAGGCTAACTGGACGACCTACAGAGAAAAGCTTGAAGCAGCGTGTTTACCGGATGGCCAGGAACAACCACGATGTGTGGAAGAATTCACCTCACTGCTCCTACAGTCTGCATCAGCATGCATACCTCGCACTTCTGGTGCCCCCCGGCGTACCCCGGTCCCTTGGTGGACAGACGAATGCGGGGACGCCATATGTGCAAGAAATCGAGCGTACAGAAAGTTCAGTAAAAACAGCACTAAACAAAACATGATTAATTTCCGTAGGGCCAGGGCCCAAGCACGACGTACTGTCCGGACGGCGAAGCAGCTATCGTGGCGAGAATATGTGAGCCAAATAAACAAACATACCCCAACTGGGCAAGTGTGGTCTAGGATCAAACGAGTGGCAGGTCAACAGTCATCCGTTCCCCTACCCGTGCTACGCGTGGGCAATAGAGACGTCACTAATGCCACCGAGGTAGCCAATGAAATCGCTAGCGCTCTCTGTGATCGTAGCCGAGGTAGCAACAGGGACGCACAATTAGTGTGCCAAAGGTCCCGCTGCGAAAGGAATCTCATTGACTTCACCACCACTGATAACCTATGTTATAACCAGCCTTTCACAATGGCCGAAATTATATCAGCCGTATCAAAGCTCCGCAGTGTTTCCGAAGGGCCAGACAACATCCACAACGAGATGCTAAAAAATCTCCCTCCGTGTGCGTTCGAAACCCTCCTAAGCATCTTCAACAAGCTTTGGCAGCGAGGCGAATTTCCGGTAGCCTGGCGAGAGGCAATTGTGGTCCCACTGTTGAAGCCTGGCAAAAGCGGACTGGAACCGCTCCACTATCGCCCTATATCTCTTACTTCGTGCGTGTGTAAGTTAATGGAGAAGCTCATGAATACTAGACTAACGTGGTTTTTAGAACAGCACAACTTTTTCTCAAAAGCACAGTGTGGTTTTAGGAAGAACAGGAGCTCTATTGACCACATTTTAACCCTGGACACGGCTGTACGTATAGCATTTAAACAGAAAAGACACGTCGGCGCTGTCTTCTTTGACATCGAGGCAGCGTATGATACGACTTGGCGTCAAGGTATTCTGACGAAAGTGCATAAATGTGGTATTTGTGGGGAAATGGGGACCTTCATCCAGAATTTCCTTGCCGAGCGACACTTCCGTGTACGCGTTGGCAACTAACTATCGAATAGATTTTTGCAGGTAAACGGTGTTCCACAGGGTGGGGTTTTAAGTGTAGCACTGTTCGCAATAATGATTAACGATATAGGTGACTCACTTCCACCAGGAATTGGCCGATCACTCTTCGTAGACGATTTTGCCATATGGTGCAACACAGCTAGGCTGACGGCTATGTCGAGAAGTCTCCAGTTGGCCGTTAACAAACTTGCAGAGTGGAGTGCCGTGAATGGATTTCGTTTCTCAACTATAAAAACAACCGCAATGCACTTCTGCCGCCGGCGTAACTGTGCAGATATCTCACTTAATTTATACGGGAACCGGATTCCTGTGCAATCTACGGTGAGATTTCTTGGAGTTACTTTTGACTCACGTCTTACTTATAGGGAACATCTTAAAACACTTCGCGATCAGTGTTTTAAATCCCTCAACATCCCAAAATGTGTCTCGCCTACCAGCTATGGAGCAGACAGGAGCTCGCTGATTTTGCTATATCGGTCGCTGATACGAACAAAGCTGGATTACGCGTGCTTTATTTATGATGGAGCACGAAAATCCACTAAACGAACATTGGACACAGTTCACCATACCGCAATCCGTATCGCAACTGGAGCGTTCCGCACCTCGCCCACCATTAGCATGTTAGTAGATGCACACGAGCCGCCTCTCTGTCTGCGCAGAGAAAGACTCGGAATGCGCTATGCTTGTAAACTTCGCCAGTTCCCTGACCACCCGGCATATTCGCATGTTTTTTCGCGACGACTACCAAACCTTTTTTCATCGGAGCGAGATTTGAGTGTTGCTCCTTTTGGTATGCGGATGCGTAAGCTTTTCCAGGAAAGTCAGCTCAGCCTCCGAGGAATTCGGAGAGATGAGGGCATGCAGACTCCCCCATGGGAGCTTATCGCACCAGAAGTGGATACATACCTTGCGAAAACGAGGAAAACAGATGTTTCCCCAGAAGAGTTTTGCGCACTGGCTCTGGAACATATTGAATCATTTCAGGGCTGGAGAACAACCTATACCGATGGATCTCGAACCGAGGACGGTGTGGGCAGCGCTTTTGTTTGTGGCTCTGTTATTCGATCGTTTTCCCTCCCAACTCACGCATCTGTGTACTCATCGAAACTTATCGCTATTTTGAAAGCTTTATGCTACATCGAAGTGTCGGAGGGAGATCGACATGTTATTTTCGCCGATTCTTTAAGCAGCCTTTTGGCCCTGAACACATTTTATCCGTCTAACCCCCTTTTGCGTGATATTTTAAGCGGTCTGACGAATATGCACAACAAGAAACGCCGGGTGCTCTTGTGTTGGATTCCTAGCCATGTGGGTATTTGCGGTAATGAGTTGGCGGATGCTGCGGCGAAGCGAGCAGCGCGCGCGCCGTGCACTCGTACGCTGCCACTTCCTGCCACGGACCATTACCGAGAGGTGTCCACCTTCCTCTTAGACAAGTGGCAGGCAATGTGGGACGCGACACAGACGAACAAACTGAGAGCCATTAAACAGCGTCTGAGACCATGGAGCTCGTCCTGCCTTAAACATAGACAAGAAGAGGTTGTATTGTGCCGCCTCCGCATTGGGCATACTTATGCCACTCACGGTTATCTGTTGTGCGGTGGCGAGAAACCTCGGTGCACAAGATGTTTTGCACTACTGACAGTTCGCCATGTTTTGATCTCGTGCCCATTTTATGCTGAAGAGCGTAGACACCACTTTGGATCTGCACAGGTGGACTCACTTAATGATATTCTGTCTGACAACTCTAGCAATGTTCAACCAGGACAACTGATCGACTTCCTTTCTGATGTATCGTTCTCCGTAATATATACTCCACACTGATATGCATTGCATGTAAAACCTATAACACAGTAGCATCACTTAAGCGGCCCTCAAAGTGAGAGGCTTGACACTTTCCCTAATTGTATTTATATGAATATCTTAGTTATGGGCGCAAAATGACCACAGCAGTCGACGCGCCCTAAAGCCCAAATATTTTCGGACCGTTTCCACTTGCAGATCTATCCGAAACTATGGCTCAGCTCACCCCACCGGTGATTGTGTGTGGCGATTTTAATGCTCACCACTCTCTTTGGGGCTCAACCATGATTACAAGCCGTGGGCGTGCAATGGAGCGTTTTATAAGCGATTTTCCCCTCTGCATTCTTAACACGGGAACACCAACACATTTCACATTACCAACTGGGCAAACCTCCGTACTGGACCTCACCCTCTGTAGTCCAGAAATTGCACCTTTACTAGAATGGTCTGTAGACGATGACCCACACAACAGCGACCATTTCCCCGTTTACTCACATTTCGTTGGTCGTGTTACGGTTGGTCGACGACCTTCAAAGTGGCTATTCCACCGAGTCGACTGTGAGGCCTTCCAGTCGAACCTCGAAAGCACACTCCACGACTATTCAGATGAATCGGCCATCTCCATTGAGACTTTCACTACGGTGACTCTGCAGAGTGCTCAGCGGCACATTCCACGTTCATCGGGAACGTCGATTCGAGTACCAGTCCCATGGTGGTCCGAGAAGTTCCGAGAGGCAATCCGTGCTAGGAAGAGGGCATTTCGTACGTTTAATAATAATAGTTGCACATATAATTTAATAGCTTTTCGCAAAGCCCGAGTGCTCGCTAGACAAACTATCGCCGAGGCGAAACGAGACTCATGGAAGGCGTACGTCAACACGTTAAATCGCTCCACATCTTTGTCAACTGTATGGTCTCGAATAAAGCGCTTCTCTGGAAAACTAGCCCCAGTTCCTCTCCCCGTCCTACACATGGCCGGACAAGACATCATCGACCCAGAAGAAGTGGCCGACAAAATAGGATGTGCCTTGTCCGCACGCTCGGAAAATACTACTAACGAACTATTTCTAAGACATAAGGCTCGGAGCGAGGAACGCCCTCTTGACTTTTCCACGACGGACATCCTCGAGTACAACGTACCATTTTCAGTCTCTGAACTAACTACAGCAATTAGCGCACTCAAGAGTGTGGCAGAGGGCCCGGACACTCTACATAATGATATAATCAAGCATATACCAGCGACTGTTCTTGGAATACTCTTGGAAGCCATAAATAAAATGTGGACATCAGGCACCTTTCCATCTTCGTGGCGGGAGGCAATTATTGTGCCCATACGGAAACCAATAAATCGGGGAAGGATCCACTGCACTACCGACCCATCTCGCTTACTTGCTCCCTACGTAAACTGTTTGAGAAAATGGTGAATGTCCGATTGATGTGGTTTTTGGAACATAACAATTGTCTTACTATGATACAGAGTGGCTTTCGAAAACACCGTAGCACACTTGACCATATTTTAACACTCGACTCCGTTGTGCGCTCTGGGTTTATGAAGCGTCACCATACAGCTGTAGTATTTTTTTACATTGACGGCGCATATGACACGACATGGCGCCACGGCATCCTGATGAAGCTACACAACATGGGTATCAGAGGCTCCATGGGGTTCTTCTTGACTAATTTTTTATCCTCCAGAACGTTTCGGGTTAGAATAGGAGGCTCCCTCTCTGGTACGTTCTCACAAGTCAACGGAGTCCCGCAGGGAAGCGTGCTGAGTGTAGCATTATTTGCTATAGCGATCAACGATGTGGGTAGTTCACTGCCGACTTCCATAGGGAAGGCCCTATTCGTGGATGACTTCGCCATGTGGTGCACTTCGCGCTCTGTGCACACGGTAGAGAGGCAACTCCAGATTGCTGTCCTGAAGGTGCAGGGCTGGTGCAACGAAACCGGTTTCGCCATGTCTACATCGAAAACCACCGCTGTCCACTTCTGCCGCAAACGCTCTTGTAATGACCCCATGATTATGCTGAACCGACGCCATATCCCATTCAAGCCAGCCGCCAAGTTCCTAGGTATATGGATGGACCGCCGACTAACATACAGCACCCACATCAATGATCTTGTACAAAAATGTGCAAAACGACTTCAGGTGATGAGCACTGTCTCCAGATGCTCCTATGGAGCAGACAGGTCTATTTTACTTCTCATGTACCGATCGCTGGTACGCTCTAAAATTGACTATGGATGTTTTATTGATGACGGGGCGTGTGTCACAACGAAACGCCGTTTGGACGTTATACACAATACAGCCCTTCGTGTTGCTACTGGAGCTTTCCGTACTTCTCCAGCCGGTAGTCTAATGGCCGAAACCGATGAACCTCCCCTTGCGTTACGCCGTATGCTAATGGGAGCGAGATATGCACGTAAGGTCGCACAGAACCGGAAACATCCAGCATATAAATGGATATTTTCGAGGTCATTACTGCCACGTCGGTCAACCAGTAATCAGCGTGGCTTGCCATTTTCTTGGCGCATGGCTTCTATCTTTCGCAAATGCAATATTAGACCAAGCTCTATGACACGCGCTGTCACTCCGAGCATCCCCCCTTGGAAGGTTGTCCCAGTGCAGACTGACCTCACTTTGTCCCATTCAAAGAAGGGAAATGTAACCTCCGAAGAATTCCGCATGCTTGCGTTAGAAAAACTACACCAGTACCGTGAGTTCTCCCGCATCTACACAGACGGCTCCAAGTCTCCTTCCGGCGTGGGATGCGCGTATGTTGGTCGACGTGGTATTGGTTACTTCTGTTTACCGAAGCAGGCGTCGATCTTTACCGCTGAACTTTACGCCATTTTGCAATCGCTTTATCATATTCAGTATCACCAGTCCATAAATCACGTCGTTTTTACTGACTCCCTGAGCAGTCTCTGGGCAATGAGGTCTTTCAACCCGGATAACAGGCTTGTGCACAGGATTCTTTCCGTCGTCAAATCCCTGACTACTATCAACAAAAACATCGTATTCTGCTGGATCTCCAGCCATGTTGGACTCGCAGGTAACGAAGCTGCCGATATAGCCGCCAAGCACGCTATCAGCAATGGCCGTGAAGTTCGTCTACGTCTTCCTCCAAGTGATATATACCCCTCCATATTATCACATATACGGTCCGAATGGCAACGAACCTGGAATTCCAAACCTAGTAAGTTGAGGGTTATAAAGCCGGCACTAGGTATGTGGCACTCCTCACACCGGACCTCACGACGGGAGGAAGTAACGCTCTGCCGATTGAGGATTGGCCATACATTCGCGACACATAGCTTTCTTCTGAACCGGTGATGACCAACCTTTATGCCCACGCTGTTCGGACCCGCTTACCGTGTATCATGTTTTAGTAGATTGTGTACTGCTGGACCCTCTCCGACGCCAGATTTTAGGACGGGTAAACATTGACACTTTACGAATGCTACTAAACAATGACTCTGGGGTTGTATCGTCTGGAAACATTTTTACTTTCCTTCAACAAGCACGTTTTGAAGTTATATATCGCCGCCCCTGAAGACTATTAATTACTGACTACTATGGGAGCATAGTAGATTAACTATAAACGCAGTTATGGGCGCAAAATGACCATTGCAGTCGACGCGCCCCTAAACACCAATTCATCATCATTTGGCAGAGGCCCATGAGCCATCGTTGGCAAACAGACGAGAGAAGCTGTGGATCCGATACGCAATAAAGCTGAGGCAGTTCCCAGCGCATCCTACATACAAATCTGTTTTCTCACACCGTATGCTGTCCAGTTTCCGTGGGCAGAGAGGTGAAAGAAAGAAATGGTCGTAGAAAGACTACGACCATTCTGTGTCAGGATCCGCTTACTACTTCAAGAGGCTCAAATCCCACTACGCGGAGTTACGAGGATGAAGCACACGCAAATTCCGCCATGGGAACTCACCTCACCAGCAATTGATGACTCTCTTGCAACAACCAAGAAATGACACACAGTCCCAGAGCGTTTCAAAGCAGAAGCACTGGAGCTATTGGAATTGTATTGTAATTACTCTCGAACATACACCGACCAAGACAGTAAATGGGACGGGTTGTGCATTTGTATGTCGGACAGCTACGAGATCATTTATTTTACCACAACATGCATCTGTGTACACTGCTGAGTTGATTGCGATTATTAAGGCATTATGTTTCATTGAGGTTGGAAATGAAAGCCAACATCTTATTCTAACCGACTCGTTGAGTAGCCTTCGGACTCTTCAGTCTTTTTACCCATCAAACCATTTTGCTCAAGAAATTCTAACACGTTTGACAGTATCGCTACCTCCTGTGTGGGGAGGAGAGACCGCGGTGCCCCCGCTGTCTGGAAACACTGACTGTGCGTCACGTGCTTCTGACGTGCCAGCACTTTGCATCAGAGCGCCGATTGTTTTATGGAAGAGACGCGGATCGTTTGACATATGAAGACATACTGGGAAACAACTCAAAACTTGTGCATTCTGGAAACTTGTTCCGTTACTTGTCGTCGATTGGGTTCCAAACCACGTATGCACCCATGTAACAGCTCTCACCAACAGTGAAATACTAGTATAAAAGTTTTGGGCGCGAATGATCAATTCTGGTCGAAGCGCCCGAAAGCCCAAATAACTAACTAACGTTTGACATTATTGGGTAGAGCTGGTAAGAGGATTGTCCTGTGTTGGGTACCGAGCCATACCGGTGTTACTGGAAATGAGCTGGCAGATGCTGCCGCCAAGCGTGCAGCGCAATCACGTGGGACTCGAGCCTTGCCTCTCCCCGCCAGGGATTACTACGCAAAAGTAAATGCCTTCCTCCAAGGAAAGTGGCAGGAAAGCTGGAACTCCCATGCCCTAAACAAACTTCGATCCATCAAACCAGTTTTGGTACCATGGACATCATCACTAACAAAAATGTAGGAGAGAAGAGGTTAGTCTGGCACGCTTGCGAATAGGGCACACGTATGCAACGCATGGTTACCTTTTGAGAAGGGAGGCGAGGCCACGCTGTTCCGGGTGTGGCTCACCGATGACAGTTAGACACATACTGTTTTCTTGTCCCAACTTCATGGTGGAACGAAGACGTCACTTCGGGTCCAATTTCCACGAACTGTCGTTCTCTGATGTTTTGGGTGATAATTCACGGATCGTCGAGACAGGGGTCAAATATATCGATACTTATCCACTGTTCAGTTTGACGTAATCTATCCCTTTAAAAAATAGACACATACCGCCAATTGTAATGTGAAAATGAGATATGGGCGCTACATCACCAGTAGCAGTTGATGCGCCCGTAAGCCCAATCAATCAATCACAAACCCATGAAGCAGATAAAGGCTGTCTTAGGTATGCTATCTTTTGCCATTGGGATTTGCCAATATCCTGACTTTAGATCTAGTGATGAGAAGAAGGTTGCTCCACCGAGAGACGCGAGAATATCTTTCATTAGTGGAAGGGGATAGCTGTTTTTCTTCGTAATATTGTTTAATTTCCGATAGTCGACAGCGAATCTGTTCGAACCGTCTTTTTTCGCACTATTACTATGGGCGCGGCCCACGGACTGTCGGATTCCTCTATTATACCAGCCTTTAGCATGATACGTATCTGTTCCTCCACATATTTTCGTTGGCTAAACGGCGTTTTGTAAGGCGGCTGACGGACGGGCGCGTGGTCATCGGTCTCTATCTCCATCTCAGCGAGGTCAGTTGTACCGAGGTCGGCGTCAGCCGCGGCAAACAGGTCAGCATTGGCTCGTAACAGCTGTTTGAGATCGTCCCTGTCAGCGTCGGTCAGATGAGCCAGTCGCGCTTGCTCAACTGGGTCAGTGGGTGAGGTGGTCGGGGCTAAGTCAAGGTCTTGTGGCATGTCAACAAGATACTCCAGATCCGAGTCATCTATTCTCTCAGCGTAGGCGATCACTTGATTGTTATACATTGTGAAGTATCGGGTAGACGTATTTATAATTCTTACTGGTAGTCGCTTATGGCGGTCTGGTTTTGCCACTACCTCGGCTATGATTAAGCCTGGCTCTTCGGAAATTTCTGGTGTATTATCCAGTGACCTCACATAGCACGTTTGATTCACCAGTTGCGCCCTGTTCACAGCTGCTAGACACTCCACGACCGTATTGGCCGGGATAAATGTACGTCCTTTGATCCTGACTAGCGAACTCGCCTTTTCGCTAATCGTGCGCTGCTGGGGGCGAAGCGGAATCATACTACCTTCGATACACAAGGCTTTTTTCTCGAAATCTAATTTTGCTCC
Organism: Ashinkailepas kermadecensis; assembly: GCA_034440615.1. NCBI lineage: Eukaryota > Metazoa > Arthropoda > Thecostraca > Neolepadidae > Ashinkailepas > Ashinkailepas kermadecensis. Next base: position 69,088 of record JAOTOM010002432.1, read on the forward strand.
GAACTCCGTTAAGAAATCGTTTCCTAACATGCATTGTTGTTTCAATACTGCTACAATTTGAAAGCTGAATGGTTTACTGAATTTACTCATCTCGACTCTAAATGTTCCTACACCAATGTTTTTCAAACGATGCCCGCTTGCTGAAATGAGTGGGATGCGATCTTTTGGGTCCTCTGAAAATCTGAGAGTCTGTTTTTCCGTGATTTTATCAAAAAGTTCCTTTGAGATTACGGAAATATCTGCTCCTGTGTCAACGAGCGTATAAGCCGTTTGATTTCCGACTTTGATCCAGCACATGGGAGTGTTGGGTTTAACACGAACGTGCTGGACATTTTTGTGGTTCAATTTCTGTTTCTGCGGGTTTCGCTTCCTACGGATGTTTTTTCTTTCCTTACTCTGTGGTTTCTGATTCCAATTAGCTCTAGCTCTACCGTGGTGGTCGTTCACAGCAGAGCTCGGCCGTTTCCCGTTTCTCTAAGGGGCGTTGGGCAGGAACGACACTGCCATCCCACGTGACCCACCTTGGTGCATCGGTGACAAATGGGTCGGCCGTCCGGGGTCCATTGATACGAGGGATTAGGCGGGTTTGGCGGTCGAGGTCTCCACGTCGCGGGGCCGAAAGAGGGGCGCGGCATTGGAGGTCCATAGTTGGGTCGGGGTACGTACGGTCTTGGTGGTCGCGGGTATGGTGGATAGGTCGGGGTGAATACACGTGGTCCTAATAGAGGCTGTACTTGTGGTTTTGGGGGGTCTAATTTTTTAGCTGCCAGTTTTGATACAGTCTCTCCTAGGTATACTACCAGTTTCTCGATTTTGTCCAACCGTTCATTTCCGCTTTGTACCATATCAACTTCCATGGGTTCCTCGTCCGTTTTCGTTGATCCTCTACATAATACAAATGTTTTAAGCAGTTGCTGTTCATGCACAGCGAATTGAATTGCCTCCTAAAGGGTCTGAAAGGGATGCCTATATAATTTTTCTGCTAGCTGTTGGCTTTGTACTCCTTTGTTGAACACATCTAACAAAATTTGTTGGGTAGCGGTGCTATCAATGTCTGTATAAGGTTCCTTGGCTAGTGAAATAATTATCTCGGAGTAGTTCTGAATCGACTCCACGCGGTGTTGTTTTGTTCTTCTTAAGGATTCTTGAGCGTTTTTCTGATCCGAGAGGTCAGAATAGCGTTCCCTCATTACTTGTTTAATCTCTGCCCACGTTAGGTTTGCCTATAGCGATAGCATACGTTGGAGAAATTCAGCCGCGGGTCCACCAAGTGTTTTTAAACAAATGATTCTCATTTGTTCGTTATCTATACTAAAACTAATTCGATCCAGCTGTTTCACCCATTCCACTAACTTATTATGGCTGTCGCCTGTATATTGTTTAATGTTGTTACTTAAGCCCTGAGCTCTTAATTCCATCCTGATTTGATTAAAACTCTCAGAGATACGATCCAGCGGAATCTCTGTCATTGTTCCTTTGCTTTAATTAAATTCTCAAAGTAAAATTTCGATTCACACAGGTTTTGCGGAGAGGTGTGCGACTAATTAGTTTCCTAATCCACGTACAGTTCATACATGTAGTACACAATGAACACGCGAACACCTCAATACTATGCAGCGGTCAAAATTTGGCACAGGTATTGTTTGGAGGATTTTAGGAATTTCCCGGGCTTACTGCGTTGTTGAGGTAGTCGGATTGATTTGCTCCTCCTGCAGACAGATGTACTCGTAGTCGGATGAGCTGACCACAGGTCGTCCGATGTGATGCCCGAAGATCACCAGCACCAGATGTGACAGCTTGGTGACTGTCCAGGGGCCTACATCCGCGGTCTCGGTACCAGTTATAGGGTAGTTTTTTCCCTGGTCGTGGGAAGTTAGGGATAGACCAACGCTGCCGCTTTTTATATACCCCAGAACAATAAGCCGACAGCTCACTTGTTAAAATCCCGTGATGAGTGAACGCCCGGGCTGGAAGCTTCCGCGGCCCGGTAACTACTTTGAGTCGCGACAGGCAAACGCCAGTCCGCTCCGAAATCGCAAAGACGAGCTGGCTCTACCTCGGTCTCCTGGGGTGTCTTCCCTTTATTTATTCCGCACTCATATATATATAACATGGCACTACCTACGCAAATACATCCTCTAGGTACAAGCGGTGCTCTCATTGGTTAGCACGACATGACACGCCAACCCAAAAGTGAACCGGGCTGGGATTGGCTCGGCTGCCCAGCGGCCATCTTCCGGGGTCAAAGTTCGCGGTCGCGTGCACCGAGCGAGTGACGACATTGGTTATCTCCAGACGGAGCCGCCGCCCGGGGCGGGGCGATTGGCCTGGCAACCCGCAATGATTCATAGAGGCCCTCGGTCGATGGAGGCACATCACGCGGCTGACGGCGGGCCAGAGTCAGCGTCGGGACATATTAGGAATGATTTTGAACGGGGTGACATTCTCAGACAGGCCGTCATCGATGCGCCGTCCGGGCACGTGCCGCGCGCGGTCTCGAGGTGCATTGTTAGCATTCCAGAGGCTTGCTCGTTCGCATTAACTTTAACATCGTTACAAGTGCGTCGGTGCTGAATGGTGTTCCTCGCCCCTCGCGGCACAACACGCATTGGACTGTTTCGCTCCTGTTTACGTTGTGATTAACGGCGTCTGCTTTTGACGTACTGGTGTAGGAAGCCTGGCCATAAGTGATGACATAGGTAAATGTGGTGATAATTAAGACAATTGACGTACGATTCGCGGTTTTGCACCGCTGAAAATATCCGATTTCAGATGACGACGTGGACGTCGACAACACAGCCAAATGCGGATATTTGAAGCAGTATGTGACGTCACTGGTCAAACGTTAGCCATCAAGTGGCATCTGTGTCAAATTGCCTTGCTAAGATGTATCGATTTATGTTTGGGTTTTATAAATTGTCCGCTCACTTTTTGAGTTAGGCAAGGCGCGCGAATCCCCACCCTGCAACATGGCGAAAATAGCCACAATAACTCCCCCAGAAACCAAATTTCTGTAACAAAAACACGGTCTCCCAAAATCTGGAAACAATGTTGATGCATCCAACTGTATTTTTAGAAGAAAAAGTAAAATTGTTTACTGCCCTCATATCACGCTGAGGTCACGTGACCCAACATCACGCGGCCTAAGGTCACATGGATACGATGTAGAAGAAATGCAAAAGTTAAAACTCGAAACATGGCAAATATTGCTGTGATCATGGTGAGGTGAACGATATATGGGTTTCCGCTACTTACGTGATTTTGCTATGAATCATAGGCCACCAAAGGGTACGAGTAGTCTAGGGATAAGTTGCTCGTCTGATGATCGAAAGATTGTGGGTTCGAGTCTCACCTGTCGCTACTCTTCGCCCACGACTAATCGGCGTGAAAGATTGGCGACGCTACATGACTCAACGGTCGACGTGTCGTAAAACCAATAACCACCATAGGCCACCAAAAACAGTCAAGTGGGCATGACCTATATAATACATTCGGTTAGAACACGGTGACCTTGGTTCGGATCGGCCCATGAAGTGCATGGATCGATTCACAACATACACAAAAAGCACATTTCATTGCATGTAGCCGTGCTTTTTCATTACTTAGTTTTTAGTGCAAAAGTACTAGTGCGGCCCTGAAAGCTACGCAGAGAAAACCAGACGGCGAGAAAGATTCGACTGCGATTGGAAAGAGGAGGGTTGTGAAAGAGCTTAACATTACGAACATGTAAGAAGATCCATTGAACCTTCCATTGTGGAAGTGGTGTGCGTAGTATTTAAGAGGGCGTGATACTCGAGTGGCAAGAATCCATTGACGGGTTGTCTTTTTCCAGCCGTGGGCTCTCAGCAGTAATGGTTGACACTGGGGTGGAGCTACAGAGCACGGAGGAGCAATGGCTCACCAGCGTTTGTGGTGCTGTTTCTTGGTACTGCGAAGCAACCCCCGACCACTATCGAACATGTAAGAAGATCCATTGAACCTTCCATTGTGGAAGTGGTGTGCGTAGTATTTAAGAGGGCGTGATACTCGAGTGGCAAGAATCCATTGACGGGTTGTCTTTTTCCAGCCGTGGGCTCTCAGCAGTAATGGTTGACACTGGGGTGGAGCTACAGAGCACGGAGGAGCAATGGCTCACCAGCGTTTGTGGTGCTGTTTCTTGGTACTGCGAAGCAACCCCCGACCACTATCGCGGACGTCTCGCCTGCCACGGTCACACCCTCAGATCCATTGTCCGGCCTAGCTGAAGCACACAAAGCGAATAACTGAAATTGAAATCAGAGTTCGAGCCCGCGGATTTCCACGTGACATGTGTTTCCGTTCGATGGCATGCCATTGCAGTTGATGTTGGCTGTGGCGCGACCAGTGGGATATCTCTTCAGGGGCACGTCGATTTGTGTGATATCCATTGTCAAATACGGATGGCGATGCCGGAAGTAGGTTCCACTTCAGCACCATATGAGGTCAGCTTCTACGGCAGCTCCAGCCTGTTGCCATACACAGCCAGCTCGCCCACCTCCAGAGGCTTGCCGTAGCGGCGCACGCGCACGTAGCGCCCAGACAGCGGTAGCGGGCAGCGGAACAGGCGAGCGTAGTTGTCGACGGTAAACTGCCTCTCCAGGGTGACGCACACGGACGAGTGGTTGGCGTCGAACAGGCGCGGGTCGGTGCCGACGAGGACCTCGGTGCCGGGCTGGTTGTGGCTGCAGCAGGGTCCGGCCACCCACAGGACGGCGGTCACCTGACGGACGCCGCCCAGGTCGACGGTCCAGTCGGCGGTGGGTGGCCGCTTGCCGATCGGTGTCATGGCGATGGTGGTGGTCACGCCGTCGTTGCCCAGCGCCGCCTGGTGGTCAGGTGCCGGATCGTTCATCCAGGATTGTCTTCTGAGGGCCAGATTCTCGCCGACGAACTGACAGAGCGGGCGTACTCGGCGCGTCTCGGACACGTCAGCGAGTCGTGTGCAAGAGAAAAGAACAACGCAGTTTTCGCCATTTCCTTGGTTGTCGGGTTCGCCTTCACTCCATGGCAAGGAGATAACGGCGCTGCCATCACTCAGCATGTAGTCGCCTTCGATGATGAGGTCGTCGATACCGACACCGACGTTTCGGCAGACGGGATTGAAGCCGGCGGCCGCGGCTGTCACCGCCTCAATCGCCTCACGTGACGTTGGCGGGAACAGGATGGCGTCGTCGTCGGCGCAGAGGTGCGCGCCATCGAACACTGACGTGGTCGGTTGCAGAACCTTCATCCACTGGTCGCCGACGGCCATGTAGCCGGCCGGCGGCACGCCATCGGGCCTCGTGAACTGCCACACGAACGCCTTCCGGCCGTCGGCGGGTCCGGCGTCATGCGTCACGCCCCCGGCGTACAGCGTGCAGGTCTGGCTATCCGCAGACAACGCGAACGCCACGCACGAGAGGTTGCCGGTGCAGATTGCCTGGCAGTCGGCGACGGTGGTGACTGCGATGTCGTCCAGCATCCGGCTGGAGTCCAACCTGCCGGCGGACACCGGCTTGAAAGTGCCCGTCTTGACGCAGGCGGTGCCGTCGGAAGATGAGATGCGTGGAGGCCGGCATTGGCAGACTGTGTCCAGGCAGATCGAGCCCGGCGAGTTGCAGCCGACGCCGACGTCGCACGGCTCGCCGAGCCAGCGAGGTGCCAGACGAGAGAACCACCGCCAGGCGTCTGGATCAGAGGTCGTGGCCGCCGCCTCAGGTAATGCGTCGGTGTGGTGGCACGTCTGCAGGGCGTCGCTGTAGCCGTAGCTGCGGCAGGCGGGATCGGCCGTACAGCGCAGCCGACAGGCGCACTCACTGACGCCGGCCAGGTTGGCCGTCAGCTGGCCGGTCGGCACCGTCATCCCTGTTGCCGGCGTGCTGAACGTGAACCTGGCAGCTGCCGACGGCTTGACATCGCCGGCGCACCAGGTGACCAGCAGCGACGTCACCACCAGCAGCGGCCGCCCGAGGCTGGCCAGCAGCGATGCCGGCTGGGCGGGAGCCATGTTAGCGGCCGAGGCTAACTCGCTCACCACAGACTTGAGGTGCCGACCAGCGTCGAACGCGGTCACAGCACCCGCCTGTCACACGGAGCGGTGGGATGGGTGTCTTCGCTGTCACCGATCGCAGAGAACGTGAACCGTCCACAAAAGATGGCCGTATGCTGAATTACTGAACGCCGGCGCCGCTCTGCCCGCTGGAACTATGGACCCCACCAGCGCAGCAGTGTTGGTAGTAACAGTCTTCGGAACCGAGGCAACATGGGCTGCCACTGGGTAATCAGGTGACCCATTGATACATGTGTGCCCAGTTCCTCGACACGCTAATGATCTGAGCATCACGGAAGCCACTCGCATGCAGTTGCTTTGGACAAACGACCTTTTCGCACGTTCCACAATCAACGCCATATGATGCCACAACAGTTCACTCTCCCTGCAGTGCTCGTGTGTCTACCAAGGGACACAGGGAAACCATATGGGGAGTCGAACCACCACCCGATACTTCAGAATGAGACCCTATGGATCTTCGCCAGCATTTGTCGGTCGGAGGACATTCCCCTAGGTGGGGTCTGCCGTTCTCGGCTGGAGGACCTTCCCCTAGGTGGGGTCTGCGGTTCTCGGCTGGAGACCTTCCCCCAGGTGGGGACTGCCGCTCTCGGCTGGAGGACCTTTCCCTAAGTGGAGTCCGCCGTTCATGGAGGAAATGAAATTGTGTTGTTTAATATGTGATGTGGATTGTTTTATGCGGGTAGGGATGATGGCGATATCTCTCATTGGAAATTTTCTGCCATTTGAATGTGTTGCTTGTAAGCATTTCTTCTTTCAAGGTGCGTATTTCGTACGTCGTCAGTTGTAGTCGTATGGCGAATTAGCGAACTAGTTGTACATTTTTACAGGGAATAGCATCAAATTTCGCATTCATGTGGACCGATGCATTTTCGATCAGCTTTGTGTTTTGTTGAATGTTTTGGAGTCCAGACATACCATGTATCCTCATCATAACTATGTGTCACAATTAGAAGAACGCTATTCTTGATAATTACCATCTATAATTTAAGTGCAGGGAAAACAGACCAGTATAATAGAACTTATTAGAAGCCAGACATCAGCCAATCCTTATTAACAGCCTGCTGGTTACTGTGAATTTTTGTAGAAATATTCAACTGAATTGACCTCCAGTTACATTAGACTGGGACATTCACGGCGCAGTATTCTGTTTCTATGATACTCACAATGGTCAGTTCCGCAAGCACACATCAGTAGGATAATAAAGTTGTGACGTGGAAGTGAGATTGAACCATTTTCATTTTCATTTTTATTTTTCATCGTTAGTAAAACAATTTCATTTCATTTCATTTCATTGTTTTACTAACGATGTTATGGGCGTTGCATGACCGACGCAATCCATGCCGTATCGTATAGAGTCGACTCGGCAGTATCCCTCCAGGTGCAGACGATATTGTTTCACGCCCAGCGGTAGCAGGTGTCGCTGTTTGAGCGGGCACCAAATGATGGCGCTACACTTGATACAGTGGTGCTACACTTGAACAGCTTAGTGGCAGCACGGCGTCGTTCACCGCCAACGGTTGACCTGCTCCAGGCCATGTGTGCTCAGTACGGGGAACGTAACCTCGGACCCGATAAATCACGTGTGAAGACGGGGTGGGCGGGGCGTGAAGAAAGCCTCATCTTAGATACCACATGCCTCTATTCTGAGCAGCAAGTGTGGTCACCTCCGGCAGTCATGGTTTGTCCGGTTCAAGCGGATAATTGGTGAGGTAATTACAGCTCAGGTGATTGTGCTGGTAGTGCTACGGTGCCCCGTGCTGATCTGATCTGATCTGATCTCACCTGATCTCACCTGACCTGATCTGGTCCGGCCGTGGGGAGAGCAGTGACACCGGTCTGACTGTGACGGCGATCTGATGTTGACCTGACCCGGCAGGGCCTGGTGGGTCAGGCAGCGGGAGCAGTGCGTCTGACGCCCCTCAACCTCCTCAACCTGGGCAAGATGGCGTCGGCGGCAGCTCACGGCGACGACACACGGCTGCGTCAGTGTCTGCACGGCCTGAGTCGGCGCGACTGGCACTGCGGTGAGCCGGGGGGAGCCGCACCCCATCTGCCTCAGCTGGCGCCCGCACCTGTTGATCTCAGATGGGGACTTGAGCTGGGGACCTCAGCTGGGGACTTCAGCTGGGAACTTCAGCTGGGGACTTCAGCTGGGGACCTCAGCTGGGGACCTCAGCTGGGGACCTCAGCTGGGGACCTCAGCTGGGGACCTCAGTTAGGGACCTCAGTTGGGGACCTCAGTTGGGGACCTCAGTTGGGTACCTCAGTTGGGGACCTCAGCTGGGGATCTCAGCTCGGGACCTCAGTTGGGGACCTCAGCTGGGAACTTCAGCTGGGGACTTCAGCTGGGGACCTCAGCTGGGGACCTCAGTTGGGGACCTCAGTTGGGGACCTCAGTTGGGGACCTCAGTTGGGGACCTCAGCTGGGGACCTCAGCTGGGGATCTCAGTTGGTGACCTCAGCTGGGAACTTCAGCTGGGGACTTCAGCTGGGGACCTCAGCTGGGGACCTCAGCTGGGGACCTCAGTTGGGGACCTCAGTTGGGGACCTCAGCTGGGGATCTCAGCTGGGGACCTCAGTTGGGGACCTCAGCTGGGAACTTCAGCTGGGGACTTCAGCTGGGGACCTCAGCTGGGGACCTCAGTTGGGGACCTCAGTTGGGGACCTCAGCTGGGGATCTCAGCTGGGGACCTCAGTTGGGGACCTCAGCTGGGAACTTCAGCTGGGGACTTCAGCTGGGTACTTCAGCTGGGGACCTCAGCTGGGGACCTCAGCTGGGGACCTCAGCTGGGGACCTCAGTTGGGGACCTCAGCTGGGGACCTCAGTTGGGGACCTCAGCTGGGGACCTCAGCTGGGGATCTCAGCTGGGTACCTCAGTTGGGTACCTCAGTTGGGTACCTCACTTGGGTACCTCAGTTGGGGACTTCAGCTGGGTACCTCAGCTGGGGACCTCAGCTGGGGACCTCAGCTGGGGACCTCAGCTGGGGACTTCAGCTGGGAACTTCAGCTGGGTACCACAGCTGGGAACCTCAGCTAGGGACTTCAGCTGGGGACTTCGGCTGGGGACCTCAGCTGGGGACCTCAGCTGGGGACCTCAGTTGGGGACTTCAGCTGGGTACCTCAGCTGGGTACCTCAGCTGGGGACTTCAGCTGGGGATCTCAGCTGGGGACTTCGGCTGGGTACCTCAGCTGGGGACCTCAGCTGAGGACTTCAGCTGGGGATCTCAACTGGGGATCTCAGCTGGGGACTTCAGCTGGAGATCTCAGCTGGGGACTTCAGCTGGGGACCTCAGCTGGGGACTTCAGCTGGGGATCTCAGCTGGGGACTTCGGCTGGGATCTTCGGCTGGGGACCTCAGCTGGGTACCTCAGCTGGGGACTTCAGCTGGGGACTTCAGCTGGGGACCTGAACTGGGGACTTCAACTGGGGACTTCAGCTGGGAACTTCAGCTGGGAACTTCAGCTGGGGACCTCAGCTGGGGACTTCAGCTGGGGACTTCAGCTGAGGACCTCAGCTGGGGACTTCAGCTGGGGACAGACTTAACTGGATGGGCCTTTGGGTCTCTTATTAAATATAAATGCGTTATAACTTTATATAGGGTGTACCTAGCAATGGATTCAGCACCTTCCTTCGGGATGTGACTCTGGTGTGATTGTATATGGTAGCACAATGGGTATGATGGGAGGAGTTTGTAATTGTTGCGTGTGTTATGCAATAGCAAGTGAATGGTGCTAGATAGGCTGGGATATATAGCTCCCTAGGAACTTGAGATAAGGGATTGATTGGGGTGAGAGTATGTACATTTCTAGTACCTTTTATAGATAGGCTTAACCCAGATGGGCCCCTGTGGCTCTTATTAAGCCTTAAAACTGTATGACTTTATAACTATGAGCTGGGGACCTCAGCTGGGGATTTCAGCTGGGGTCTTCAGCTGGGGACCTCAGCTGGGAACTTCAGCTGGGGACCTCAACTCGGGGCTTCAGCTGGGGACCTCAACTGGGGACTTCAGCTGGGGACTTCAGCTGGGGACCTCAGCTGGGGACCTCAGCTGGAGACCTCAGCTGGGGACTTCAGCTGGGGATTTCAGCTGGGGACCTCAGCTCGGAACTTCAGCTGGGGACTTCAGCCCGGGACTTCAGCTGGAGATTTCAGCTGGGGACCTCAGCTGGGGACCTCAGCTGTGCACCTCAGCTGTGGATCTCAGCTGGGGACTTCAGCTGGGGACCTCAGCTGGGGATTTCAGCTGGGGACCTCAGCTGGGGACTTCAGCTGGGTACCTCAGCTGGGTACCTCAGCTGGGGACCTCAACTGTGGACCTCAGCTGCTGGTCTCAACTGAGGACTTCAGCTAGAGGCCTCAGCTGGGATCTCAGCTGAAGCTCAGCTCAGCTCAGCTCAGCTCAGCTCAGGGTATGGAAGTTTTCCATTATCATTACATGGCGACACAGTGAAGAAACGCGAAGAAAAGAAAAGTAATCAACATTATCAAGCATAATGTTGATTTGTATTCATACCTGAACATGGGCGTGAAGTTCAAGAACTGAGATGGAAGCCAAGACGTCGTGGGAATTTCTTTGGCCGTTTGGAGACTGGTGTTTGATCTAAATTTCCTCGAACTGGAAAAGCAGTTACCTGTTCAATCACAACTGATACGTTACTATAATAGGCGGATGTGTGCACCTTTGTGCACTGTTCGTGTTTGTTCACATCATCGTACGTCCGTTATTCTTTTACCGCTAAGTCATTGTGAGGTATTTGTCTTGACCTGATACCGTCCGTTTTATTAATAATTAATTTGAAGAAGCTACCCCCAAGCTCGTGCGAATGACTACCTACGTATATTTTCGTGGCCTTCAAGAAACAGATCGTTTCTGGATCGGAAATTTGAACCACTGTATTGTGCTATTTAGGTAACCAACATCGATCAAAGTCTTCAATTGGTGTAATATCCGTGTTGTTCTTAGGGCGTCCCGTATGCATATTGCCAGCCACAAGGCGAGGCGTATCCATCGAGAAGAAATCCAAGGGATTTAAAGTAAATGAGTTTATCATCAAGCAGCTTGATGGTGCTTTCGGAGGGCACAATGAATCAACGGTAAGCGTTTACGTTTTCCCACCACTGACGTATCAACACCAGCCAACAGTGCTGGGATTCCAAACAGTATTGTAATCAATCGAACAGTGGAAGTAGGGGCACCCCTGTTCTTGGTTGGCTGACATGCTAAGGAAGTGTGCACGGCACAGACCCCTTTAACACGCGCACTGGAGGGGGGTTGGCGAAATCCGCCCACCCCTCCGGTTTTTCGTACATAACTCCAGATTTTACCGATCGATATACGCCATTTGTGCGTACCTGCTTAGAAGTGTCCGGCGCGTCGTTTAAAGCAAGAAAAACGTTAAAGTCAAAACATTTCGTGGCGTCAGGCCACAAAAATCGGCGCTGATGCGCTTCCCGTGTATTGGCAAAAGGGAAGTGTTCTTGTCAACACTAGCGACTTGTTTGATGTATATTGTTATGCTATGTTGTTTCAAGGTCATGTTGGGTCACCGAGATCAAGTCAGGTCAAGTTCATGACAGGTTAATGGGACCAAACTTAGTCAACTGGAATGTTGTCATAAATGCAAATGACTGTCATGCGATTGATGTCGCTTTTCATGTTACTCCCTACACATTCCGAAAACTACTGTTTGTCATTGTGTACCTAAGCGTTTCTATACCTTATTCATGTACTTCACTCCTTTCTTCGCGAAGCTGATTGCGCCGAGCTGCCCGACGGAGCAGTCGGGTGGGCGGCCCGTAACTGGAACAGGTAACTGACCTGATAAAGTGCTGCTATATAGGTGATCTTAGGTCAAATGCCGGGTCTAGCATCTGTATTGCATCATTAGTAATGTCCAAAACATCATTGATGCCCATTTTGGAGCATTTGAACACAATCACAGCGATCCATAACAATGCCAAGCCAAGCCATGCAAACATGGAAATTTTGACATATGTGACCTCATTTGACCTTGAAGTCATTGACCTAAGGTCATAAAATTTGCACACAATACAGTTCACTACCGTACCCATTCACCCTGCGAATTTCGTTACTCCAGCTTTAATAAGAGCCGATATCTTATTGTGGGGGGCGGAACCCGCCCCCCACAATAAGTTTACCTTTGTGCCAAATAAGGCGTGGTAGCCCTGATAAGTCATTCCGTTTCTGCTGTAAGGAGCAATAATTGTAAGCGATTCTTCTATAAGCAATTGCGCTCCCTATCTGACCCTGACATCATCACAGCATATTGATGATTTTAATGCTACACGAACTTCAGTCATTTACGGACATTTGTGTGAAATCAGACTATGAACCCATGTACGTTTCATGTTACAGGTGTACATGTGGACTACTTCGATGAGGAAACAACATACATACAGATGGGATGCATACAGCCATAAATTATCCTTGCCTGAGAAATAAACCTGCTCAAGATGTATATGATGTACATGATGTATATGATGACAGGACGCATTAGGAGAGAATCATGCTTCACGGTCAAAAAGTAGCGCGCAAAATTGAAGAGAGATAGCACATCGACATAAGATGCCAAGCGGTCTCAACGGCTGTCAGCATCAGCATGTGAAGAAAATGTTGAAATGTATGCAGCCTGGTAATGCAAGATCGTAGTCTTCGCATAAAACATATTCATATGAGTCATCATTTCATATCGTAGTGCATAGTCAATAATAACTATTACGCTAAGCATTCACAACCTTCTTGCACATGTTTGCCACGAATGTTCCCATTCATTTTTTTTTCTTCATACTCACGAAGCCGTTCTACATAAGCAACTGCAAAATGATCACCACGTTGGTTAGTTGTCACGTGTTTTGCGCGCATGCCAATAAATGACTCAAGGTTGCGTGGTATTAATATCTCTAACACCATTGCATTCTTTCGGTGTCAGGCCGAGAACTTGTTCATTTCCACTCGCGAGCAGGCCTCGCGCGACACCGTGCACCCTGGCGGCCACGTCTGCAGCGCGGTGGTCTCTGGTGTGCAGTTGGCTGTCAGGGCCGAGGTGGTCTCTGGTGTGTCGTTGGCTGTCGGGGCCGCGGTGTTGGTCAGCCGTGCCGTTGAGGACATTTGGTGGGCACTGGTGCAGCGTGTACGGTCGTGCTCGTTGCATACTGGAGTGAACGACGTACGCGGTATTGAGCGCATGGTGGAGTCGCCATGCCACTGGCGCTGTATGCCAATCGGCTGTCGCCGAGCTGCTGCGGCCGGCCGAGTCTGTCTCGAGCACGTGATGTCGGCTCGGCCGGGTCCGGCCAAGTCTCGTCTTAGGGGCGTGGCGGAATGGCAGGCTGTGACCCACCTGTGTGGCATCCGCCCACGCCCTCTCCCGTGTGCCACAGCTGCTACTGGTGTGCCACGGCCTCCTTGTGACCCCCCCCACTGCGTGCCACCGAACCCTCCCTGTGCACCACACAGCCCTCCCCGTGTGCCACCCAGCCCTTCCCGTGAACTACAACCTTCCCCGTGTGCCATCCAGCCCTTCCCGTGAACTACAACCTTCTCCGTGTGCCACCCAGCCGTTCCCGTGAACTACAACCTTCCCCGTGTGCCATCCAGCCCTTCCCGTGAACTACAACCTTCCCCGTGTGCCACCCAACCCTTCCCGTGAACTACAACCTTCCCCGTGTGCCATCCAGCCCTTCCCGTGAACTACAACCTTCTCCGTGTGCCACCCAGCCCCTCCCTTGAACTACAACCTTCTCCGTGTGCCACCCAGCCGTTCCCGGGAACTACAACCTTCCCCGTGTGCCATCCAGCCCTTCCCGTGAACTACAACTATCCCCGTGTGCCATCCAGCCCTTCCCGTGAACTGCAACCTTCTCCTTGTGCCACCCAGCCCCTCCCGTGAACTACAACCTTCCCCGTGTGCCATCCAGCCCTTCCCGTGAACTACAACCTTCCCCGTGTGCCACCCAGCCCTTCCCGTAAACTACAACCTTCCCCGTGTGCCATCCAGCCCTCATTGTGAACCATCTGTCCCCCCCTCCTGTGTGCCACCCAGCCCTCCCTGTGAACCACCTGTCCCTCCCCGTGTGCCACCCAGCCCTTCCCGTGAACCACAACCTTCCCCGTGTGCCACCCAGCCCTCCGCTTGAACCACAACCTTCTCCGTATACCACCGAGCCCTCACCTTGAACGTCTTCGTTGGCCCAATTATAAATTGTTCGTGGAAATTGGTGAAGCATACATTGAATACTGAATCGAAATCATTTACCACGACATTTTGTCGTCGTGCTTACTGAGATGTATGTTTAGGCAGTTTACATTTCGTGTTCGAACCACTGTTGTGTTTGTAACTTCAAAGCTGTTACACACATGCTCACTACAATGGACAGTGAAACACACACACACACACACACACACACACACTTTCAGATTGAGTTTACGGGAGCTTGACAAAAAAAAGTGAATTACATAGTGCATGACGAATTTCGACATCCCACTGTACTGTTTTTGCCATCGCACACCTGATGAAAACGCAATATGTTAACGCTGCGTTGGCCACTGCAGAGCCGTGTGTGCGAGTGGTGGGCGTGGTCCACCGTCGCAGCTTCCTCCGCTTCCTGGTGCGCACCGTCATCAACCGAGAGCACCTGTTCCAGTACGGCCGGCCCGAGCTGGTGGTGTTCGTGCCCGACTCGCAGTTCAAGGTGAGCGAGCCGCGCCGCACCGCGGTCGATTATTCCACCCAGCCGACTGTCGCCATGCTCACCGTGAGTGCTGCTGCAAACTTGACGAAGCGTTGCCGGATTCCTCAAACGCGATGTTGAGGACGGTTCTCGGTATGCGGTTGCACACGAGGCGCCAGCGATGTGGGCACTGCAGCATGTCGCAATCCAACACGGCCGTCCCGGGGCAACAACATAATCGATACATTGCGTTTAATTCAACCAGTGTTGCCATATCAGATCAACTCACGGGTTTTACTCCGAATGTTCATCTTAACTCTTTAGAGTTCCAGTTACAGAATAGGTGTCAACCTGGTACTCTTTCCCTTCCTTCCCCTTCTCTCTCCCCCCCCCCCCTCCCGTGTGGGGTTTGCCAAATGCTTGGAGGTGGTCCAAAGTGAATAATGTCGGATTCTGACCAGTACTTTGGTACAACGATGGAATCAATCATCGATGTTCTGAGACAGTGTAGCCAAATTTTCCGGTGTTTTTAATTTGAGTTCTGTTATTTATATCTCCTTCCCTCCTAAATCGGATATAGATGTACTTAAATTTGCGGCACTCAGAATTCACGTGTGAAAAAGCAGACTCTGTGAGAAGCTTAACATAAATAGACTGGTTGCGCGTATTGTGATTTAGGAGTGGAATGCAGTCTTTTTGTCTGCAAATCTGTAAATGGCATGAGCCAGTAAATGCCGTGGCATGAGGCACGCAACATCTGAGAATTCGTCCGGCATCTCGATAGTACAGCGGGATTCAGGCAATATAAATGAGTGTAACGTCGGGGCTGAAGATAACGGGTAAGCAGGCTGAAGTCATGAGTTTCGTTGGTAGCCACCACGTTTTACGTGACCGTTGAGGTAACTGATACGATGTGTGCACTTACAACAGACGAGCCAATTTGAGCCTGTGCTAATGTTGTGCAGTGGTTGACCCTGTGGTACTGTACCTCCATGACATAACCGTGTGATGCTGCGCCGCAGCTGTACAGCAGCTGCGCGACCGTGATACTGTACCGCAGCTGCGCGACCGTGATGCCATGTTGCTGCTGCGCGACCGTGATACTGTAACGCAGCGGAATGACCGCTATATCGTACCGCAGCTGCGTGACCGTGATACTGTACCGCAGCGGTATGACCCTGTGATACTGTGCCACAGCGGCATGACACTGCCACTGTACCGCAGCGTATGTCAACAGTACCGGGGTCGAGCGGCCACGTACACCGAGCGCACGACATCCTCAGCCAGCTGCTGTTCGACGTGGAGCCTCTGCGTCACGTGCCCGCCAAACACTTCTATCCCTGGGTGGTGACGGGCAAGCGGGTGAGTGGGTCACGTCACGCGAGCTGTACTAATTTTGTGTCCGGCACGCTCAGGCGTCGTCAGCCGACGGCTGGGCGCCGGCCGCGGCACGGGTCGTGCTGACTGGCCTGTCAGCACGAACCGTGTGGTACTGCGGCACCCCACTGGCTAGTACTGTGGTACCCGACTGGCTAGTACTGCGGTACCCGACTGGCTAGTACTGCGGTACCCGACTGGCTAGTGCTGTGGTACCCGACTGGTTGGTACTGTGATACCCGACTGGCTAGTACTGTGGTACTCGACTGGCTGGTACTGCGGTACCCGATTTGCTGGTACTGTGGTACTCGACTGCGCCTCCTGGTGCAGTCGGGTACAGTCTGGAACTGTCAATACCTGTGGAGAAGCAGTTGACCACCTCCTCTCCAATGCTACTTAATTTTAGCATGTAGTTAAGACGTTGACCTGAAATATAGCACAGCTGCATTTTGCCACACCCTCCCGTACACACACACACACAAACTCATTTTGAAAAAAGTTCCATCCCTGGCTGGTGAGAAAGTTTATCACAGTAACTTTGGAAACAGATATACCAAGTATCAAGGAACACCTGAATCAGTTTGACGTGCTGTTATATAACGAAGTACAGTAAATACTCAAAGCGCTACAATTATTTCGGTAATTATGTAACTGGAGCATCTCTCATGATTTATAGGTATATCAATGGAAAATTATAATCCCATTCTTATGATTGCGTATCTTCGATGCGCATCGTCGGCTTCTTAATACATTAGCACATGCTAGCCATTAAAAGTAATCAACTGCACGTATGTGCACTCACCTGGTAAGGACGTCGAGCAGGACTCAAACATGGCCTGTGGCGTCAAGATTTGGTTAGGTTCGGGTCGCTGCAGACTGGTCTGTGCGGTGAGTCGCTTCACTGTGTCGCCAATCCCGTCGCCAGGCACTTCGCTGTGACAGGTTGCGAAGAAGCGGCACTCGCCATGCAAGTCGAAGATCTCCTTATTAGGGCAGATGTTTCTTATGCGTTTGCTTTTGTAGTGCCTCCATCCGTGATATAGTGCACCTTTTTATGTTGAAGTTTCGGGCTGTAACACGCTTTACCTCGGCTTGAAAAGGTGTGCATATACTGAGTTCGTTCTATATCGGGTGCTGTCGCTAATATAACAGTAACGTTTGGCACTAAGTATCTGTAATGTAGTTTATATATATACATACATATGTGTGTGTGCGTGTGCGTCTGTGTGTGTCTGTGTCTCTGTCTGTGTGGGGGGGGGTGCTGTTTGGCCGCCCCATTGGTATAGTTGCATAGTCCCGTAATGCCGTCTCGTAAATGTAACCGCCGTAAACCGGCTGCCGGCTCAGCCCGCCGGAACATCGGTATGTTGCCGACGTCGTATGTTTTGGTTAACGGCGCGGCCGACGGCGGCCCTCATCCACTCTAGAGCCGAGTTAAACGGACCTTTACGACCCCTCTAAGTGCAGGCGTACCTGGCTGCCATCATGGCGTCGGAGGCACTGACGTCACGTGCCCCGCTAATCGCCGGCAGGCACTGGCCGGATAGGTTATGAGCTAACCTATGGCAGGTGAATATGGGCGGGGCCTGTGGCCCGCTGCGGGTTTTGCGGCTCAGTCTCAGAGAGCAGGCAGAGTGATCTTGTCTGTCGAATGGGTTGGACTGCAGGCGGGACGTGCGGCTGGCCGTGTGTGTGGAATGTTTGAGTGACGCTTTTATTTTCGGCACTTATAATTATTTCCGCTGGCGGTTATGTCGGAGCACATTGGGCCTGAACGCTAAACCTGTGAGTCGTGCGAGCTGCTGTCTGTCTGTCGCTTATCACGTACATTCTTTTGCACAATATATAGTGCAGTGATTATCCTAACTTTGAGCTGGTTTTTGCTCAACCGAGGTCCGACTAGACTATATCACGAAACCGATAGAACGACTTCGCTATATAGCTGCTTCATCGGGAGCTGCGGTATCAACAACAAACAAACAACAGTTGCCCCTGCGTTCTCCCGGTCGTACCCGTGCACGACACCTTGAACCACAAAGGAGTAGCTTTTTTAAAGGTCACCTATGATTATCGCCTGATCTGGTAGAAGCCCGGAGCTCAGACTCTTGGGGTAGTTGTTCTGGGCGTGCGCCAGGTAGATTACCTTGCCAGATTGGCAACGGCCCAAGTTACACCGTCTAGTTACACCGTCTAGTTACACCGGACTAGTTACACCGTCAATACATGCATCATCGCTCTGACGCATGGGCACCAGTGTGGTCCGGACCCCCGTGGTATCGCGAGTAGCTGAAGTCCATGGAAGGGGCGACAGACCTATCCGACTTGACCCGGACGCCGTCTCGACCCACCGCCCGACCGACGCCGCGCCGCGCTCACCCGCCAGTATATACCGATTGCTTGCGCACTGTTCACTGCACTGCACTGTCCCACTCTATTTACTGATGGCACTAGGGTTCGATATCGATGTTTATTAAAAATCGAGTGCGTACTTTTACACACAAGAAAATGGAAAAATTTGGTTACTGAATTTGTTTTCATAATTTGGGGAAATATATTGATACATGTATCCTGAAATATTGTACATTGGCACCCCATAGCAATTTTCTAATGTCAGATATCTTCCCCAGTTCCAGAGATATATCAGTTTAAAAAGATCAGTTCGTAGTGTGGCGCATATTTTACGTCACATACAGGGCAAACTGCTAGTCAGAAAGACATAAAGCTTCCAGAATAGTGGTAAGGTAATCCCATGGACGAAGTTTAAGCAAAATAGGACGGGGTAGGGTGTTATCGACCGGTTGCGCTGTCATCTATCCATATATCAAGTTTTAATACGGTACATTATGAGCTTATACCACGCGAGTTAGATGTCCTCTTAAAATTGTTCCAGTCACGTATAGATAGCAGCAGTGAATTGAATAAAGAGTTCATGCTGACTGAAGTTCTGAATTTTTCGCTCACTTGAAATTGGGAGTGAAATAGACAGTACGCTGAAGCCTTGGCCTGCCAAAGAGCGTGATCGTGAACGCCGTACTTGATCGTACGGCGTAAGGTCAGAATGTCCAGACGCCGTAACATGTAGCCGCCAGAACGTGCGATACATATCCATCTCGCTTCGGCAAAGAGGCAAGGCTGGGCTAGGCTGCATCGGGAAGAAGAGCTGGGAGGGGTAACAGCGGAAAGTGATCTCTGCGTGCAGCCTGGAGAGGGAAATTGAATTGCGGTTTCTCAGTGTGCCTGGGTGTAATAGATGGCATTACGTGTGTGATGTGTTAGTTGTTGTGAGCATTTCTTTTTAGCTCTAGTATGCTGCTCATTACATTACAGACATGCTGCTCATTGCAGTATGTAAATTTGATGTCATGTGATTGATTCCTAGAGTTGTGGCTGATACAGTTGTGGCGTACCCTCATTCCGGACCTGGAACTTAAGAGGGAGCTGAAGTTTACAAGAGGTGGAAATGTATTCATCGAAATGGGATGTACGAGTGGAAAATTGATCCTTGCTGGGTGTCACTTTCCACGCAATTTAGATAATTATGGCTTGGTGTGTCATCTGCCATTGGTCAGGAGTGTGGCAGGTACATCAAGTGTCACTGGTCATGAGTGTGGTGGGTGTGTCGCGTGTCATTGGCCACTGTGTGGCGGACATGTCACATGTCATTGGTCAGGATTGTGGCGGGAGTGTCAAGTATCGTTGGTGACGAGTGTGACTTGGCGTATCAAGTGTCGTTGGTCAGGGGTGTGACGGGTGTGTCCTGTGCCATTGGTCAAAATGTGTAGATTTGAGTAGAAATCGCATTTAGTCGGACGCTGATCTGCGTCCTAAGTAAATTATTTCTAGTTGTGTTCTTTCCTGATCCACATCAATTGCGTGCTAGAGGTTCACCATGTAGAAGATTCAGAAAGCGTTGATTTCCTTCACTTTCGTAGTTCGTGTGGTGTTGCTGAGTTCTGAATGTGCTTGACATTTACTTGACTTCATTTGATTTACTTGACTTGATTACTTGACATACAATTGTATGACAACTTGATATGCGCACTACTGCGTCTGGCGTATCTTGTAACGTTGCTATTGGAGGTATTCATGTACATCTGACACCCAACCGGAAGTTGATTTTGTCACACTGGCCACGTGTGGCTGACCTGTCGGTCGCCTGGTCTGCCGGCAGGTGACGTTCGCCGATTCTGAGATGGTGCTGGTGCGCTACGTGCCCAAGGTGTCGGTGGGTCTGCCCAACTCGGAGCTGCCCAACTTGGACTGCTTCGTGCGCCACTGCGCCACCTCCAAACACCGCCGCATCATCCCTCAGTTTGAGTAAGTGGCCAGAGGCAGCTGCAGTCTGTGGTCTGGGAAACTCGCGTCTGTGGTCTGGGGTGGCTCCAGCCTGGGTATCGAGCCTGTCCCCCGATCACATATGTGATTGGGGGAGGTTAGATTCTGTGGTCCGGGGTGGCTCGAGTCTGTGATCTGGGGAGGATAGAGTCTGTGGTCTGGGGAGCCTATTGTCTGTGGTCTGGGGAGGATAGAGTATGTTGTCTGTGGAGGCTCGAGTCCGTGGACCGGGGTGGCTGGAGTCTGTGATCTGGGGAGGATAGTCTCTGATCTGGGGTGGCTCGAGTCTTGGTCTGGGGAGGCTTGCGTTTGTGGTCTGGGGAGGATAGAGTATGTGCTATGGGGAAACTCGAGTCAGGTCTGGGTGGCTGGAGTTTGTGATCTGAGGAGGTCCACGTATGTTGTCTGGGGTGGCTCGGGTCTGTGATCCTGGAAGGATAGA
>JAOTOM010002432.1:95000-102579 GCA_034440615.1 Ashinkailepas kermadecensis
TCGGTATGGCTTCAATTTGCATTATCTGGGTGTTATTCGACGTGGCTTGCCGTACGGTATCAGAATGTTGAGATATCGAAATAATTTCACAGATGTCGAAGAACCAGTGTGTTGTGTCAAAGGTGCCATGCTCTCCTATCACAACAACACATATTGGTTGCGTGCCCCAGACTTGCACATGCGCGGAGACGTCACTTCGGGCACACTACACTTTCGCTTCGGGAAGTACTAGGGGATGAATCCCAGTTTATACAATCTGGACAGCTATTCCGCTTCCTTGCAGAGGTTAAGTTTTATGTGGTATATACGCCCCACTAATACGATGACATGTATGTGGTAAGGCCAGGATGGTTATGATGTACGTCATGACAATATATTTGGTAATGTGACATTTGGTAGAGTTAATCAGTTTCGCCTTTAAATACTTGATATGATTGACGACGTTATGGGCTCTGTATGACCTCTGCAGTCGATGCGCCCCTAAACCCCAATAACCAACCAAGGTCTAGTGTGTGTACAATGATTGAGTGTAATAGGAATAGGAAGATCAAATCTGTTTTTGTTTGCAGCCGTTGTGATAGCAGGAACTCATGTCCTATATGACTAGGAGCTCCCCCAAGAAATCCGTCATAACCTGCTCGGGCGGCGCTCTCTTCGCTGGTTTTTAATTTACACCGCCACATTGCTCTTCCGGACATATAAATTTTCTTCTTCTTCTTCAAATTGTCCGCTTTCCTCTTAATGGTTCAACGGAAGTTGTCAAATTTGGAATAGAAGCCACACGTCAATACGCACAATTGTATCACCAGCCTGAGTTTATAACCACGAGAGAGCAATGTTGTAATCAGGGGTGGATCCAGGAATTGTTATGGGAGGCACTTGTCTGGAGGGGCGCCATTTCTTTGGAGCGTCGCCGCTGCGAAAGCACCTAGAGGGGCACCCCTGGCTACAAAATTCGAGGGGGCGGAATGCACTCGGCTCTTCCCGAAGGGGCGACTTTCCTTCCAAGGGGATGCCTTTTTCATTCATTCATGTCTTTGGCTGAAAAATTCGAGCGGGTACACAGGAACCTTTTCAGAGAGGCGCCTTTTCCCGGCGTGAGGGTCGCTACCTTCACGTGGGGGCACATGCCCTCAGTGCCACACCCTTTATCCGCCCTGGTTTTCATTGCATCGAAATGTGTCTGCGTAAAACAAAACATGGGCAAGGTATGTCCATATTTACTACAATGAAACCATCCTCCAATATTCTATGTTTTTCCTCCTACAAGAGGGCAGCGTTTAACATATGTACTTACAGTATGGCTCGATGGTGATTGTGAAATTGGGCCAGCACATACGACAGAAAGCTAGACGTTCATAGGCGGTGATAAGGAGTGTAAATTGCTAATTTTGGCGCAACATTTTGTGGTAAATTTGCATCATCAGGTGTTCTTTTGTTTGTTTTTTTTTATTTGTAATATCATGTTTATGAAGGTGATTAAGATGATGGGACCACTTATTTTCTGTGCAAATCCTTAATTTTCAGGTTGTGAGCAAAGTCATGCAAAAAAGGTGTCTTGAGTTGGGCAGCATTCCACAAACTTAAATGTTAAAAATTACATGTAATGCAACATAACCTAACTTAACCTAGCCTAACATACCTTTTGAGACAAAATTCCAAAAATACAATTAGGAAAGTGTCTAGCAATTTATTTTCTGGAAATATTCAAAATTAAAATAGAAACCTAACCCGGCCTAACCTAACCTAAGCTGCTTTTGAAAAAACAAAAACATTTTTTTCAAAAATGTTATTTAAATTATTTGGAAACTTTTCGGTATTATTGTGTTTTAAGGTCAAAACAAGAAAAGCTGGTACACGCATTTGCCTCCTTAAAGCAAACAAATTGGTTAAGTTTGGTTAGGTTAGGTTAGTTTAGGTTTTTTAAGTTCTAAAATTTTTGCAAACATTTTTCACCAAAAAAATTAATTTGCACAGAAAATAAGTGGTCCCATCATCTTAGTCACCTTCATAAACATATTATTCGGAAGAAAATTTTTCCCTCCCGCCCAAAAAAAAACACCTTATACTGAAAATTTCCCCATTTTGTCCGGAAAATATAATTTTTAACAATGACAAATCTCAAAACCAGACATTGAAAAAGAAGTGGCTGAAATCCAGAACCTTTTTGGGGGGGGCCCCCCCCCCCCTCCCCCTACCCACCCCCCCCCTCCCTTCCCCCCCCCCATTTCCAAACCCTTTTTACACCCATTATATATATATATATATATATATATATATATATATATATTTGTATATGTGCTTTACACCTTACTTTCATCACCCGCATTTTTTCATTGTCTATAGTTTCCAGTTAGCATGACTTCCCACACTGTACGATGGACAATGATCAAAACTTCACACAATTATGAAAGGATATATTAGCATTAACCGTGAATTAGCAAGTCGCGTGGTGAATAATTATTTTACACTGGTGTAGGCCCACCGAACTGAACCAAAAGCTAACCGGGACATGTCTGCATTCTCGACAGGATGCCCTGGGCGAGGATCCGCATTGCTTGTTGGCCGAGGTGGAAGAGGAGCTGGCCGAAGACGACTCGACAGTCGGGGACGGCCACGTGCAGCCAGACTAGTCTCGTCACACTTGCAGTATGACGGTCGCGCTACTGTGTGATGGGTGCACCGATGAGGTACACCTATGTTTTTCAATGTTTTCTTTTCGATTGTTAACACGTTGCTTGCCATATTATTTTGGCAGAAGTTACTATGTGGAAATTTCAGGTGAATTGCAGGTCTGCATCAGCTTCCTCAAATGAAGTCAAGATTACAACCCATGCGAATTGCCATTGTTCCGGTGTTGCTGGTCATGCATGCAAGTACATCCACCGAATCATCGGACCGTTAGATCCTGTCTCCACTAAATCGATCTGGCTGATATCAGATATAGTTATGGAGGTTAAATATGTTTGTAATGTGTCATATTTTGCAGTAATGGTGTTGGCAGATGATGCCGATAAAGATATTTTCCCCGGATTGAGATTATTCCTCTCTGCAGTTGACAGTCCCGGAAACACAATTTTGAGCGGTTCCTCTCCTTCGTCTGTCAACATGAGCCAGCGCGGCTCCGATACCCTTACTAGTTGCGTCACAGGTCAATCTGACACAGGTCACTGCGTCACAGGTCAATATGATACAGGTCGCTGCATCACAGGTCAATCTGACACAGTTCACTGCGTCACAGGTAGATCTGACACAGGTCACTGCGTCACAGGTCAATATGATACAGGTCGCTGCATCACAGGTCAATCTGACACAGGTCACTGCGTCACAGGTAGGACGTTTTGCCAGTCTCATGTAGGACGTTTTGCCAGTTTCAAATGGGAAGGTTTTCCGAGCGAAATATTTCTGAACTCAACACACCGATCGTAATAAAATGTTGCATGAGGGAAGACATGATTGCTACAATTGCCCACACGGCATTTCTACCATATTCATCACTTCTGTCACAGCCATGGGATCCTGCAATAAGCAGCAGGCCCGGGACATGGTCGCGTACTTTGTTCATTAAATTCCAACCTTAGCAAAACCAGCATTACAGCACAATTTTAATCACCATAACATACCCAGGTTCGTCGTCTGTAGCACAGTGCCATTCGAGGGAGGCCAGGAAGGGAAAGAAGATGCCTGACTACCTTTGGTGGCAAGTGATCAGCGCCGTCAAAGTGATGCTTCGACATCTTACGGAATGGTCAGAACATTTTGAATTGCAAAAACGTGTGTTCATTTCATCCTAGAGGCAGAAGCTAAATGCAGGAAAATCGCGAAAGCACCAAATGAACAGCCTAAGGGTAGACAATCGGAGCTCCGTATAGTATTGTGCGGTCGGATTAAGAACTGTGAGGTTAATTAATGACGAATCATACTTCACCTATAGCGCTGTCGTGCAAAACAAAGAATTGTATGTTTTGCCAAAGTGAAACTTTACAATAGAGCGATTTTGGGGGTTTTGCTCGCACAATATGGGACGAGATTGGTATCCTTGGATAGGTCAGATGAAATCAACCTTTGCATATGTCTTAGGCTCTCAACATGTATGTACACGTGCTATGAAATTGTTTCGACTGTTGGGTTTAGTCAGAGGCATCAGGACATGGGCGTCCGAACCTGAGGGCAGAGGGGCAGCACCCCCTCCCCCTGACCCACCCACACTTGTGATAATTTTCCATTCATCCTATTGGCGTTGTATGAAAAGTATCGACTTCAAAATGGCTCTTGTCGCCCTCAGCTGTGGGGCAGTTCCTGCGCCCATGCATCAGGATGGCATTCCGTGGAGGCGTATGGTATGTGGGAATCAGCGGCCAAACCTCATGTACCAGCGAAGCCACGTATATTTGGCAAGTCAAATCCCCATGTGTCACAACATGCGTCAAAGGCTATGCGCAGGCACAGCAATATCAATTGTTTTTCCTGTTCGGGGAAATTCTCCAAGAGGCGGAATATGCAGGGCATGTCCAACGCAAAGGTGGATTTCAAAGACAAAAATATGAAGATGCAAGAGAACACAATTTAGTTGATAAGGTTTTTCGGACATCAAGAGGACAGGGTAGTATATATCCATATCCGATGTCCTATCCGATCCTGATGTCTAAGATTCTTCCGTAATTCATTATTTTGCCTGAGGAATAGTACTAACGATGCCCTTATCAAACCGTATCATTAGACAATTCCTTTCGGGTACCGAAAACACTAAAATTTTCACATGTCAAGAATAACGATTTTCTTCTCCAAGGACACAAGGAAGTAGTCTTCCACTGTTCTCTCCTGAACCAATGTCTGAATCTTCAGATATGTCTAACACATTTATAAATTATTCGTGAACTTGGGTGGAATATGTCACTTTCTGAACACTGAATCGACATCCGTCTCAAAGAAGTAGCGACATCGTGTTTCTAGATGCGCGCTTGTGAAGTATTCATGCCCCGTGTCTAACAGTATCTCGTATATAAATATGCGCGTGCTCCATGCATCAGATTACCTGGATTGGAAACTCCGCGTCGGCGCCTTTCATTTGTGCGTATCAGCGGCACCAACCTGCCACCTAGCGGACGGTAAGTAAAAACACAAATGCTGCCGGTTTTAGGCCGTGCGCCTATTGGAGTTCGGAGTACACATTTCGTGTTGTTTTTCCATTTGATTCAGCCATTGCAGGAGGTTTGCATTAGCCTTTCACGACACAGAATTAATCAAGGAATCCTACCGTTGATTGGGTATTGGTTGTACGGCACATTGACCGTTGAGTCATGTAGCGTCGCCATTCTCTCACGCCGATTGGCCGCGGTCGAAGAGAAACGACAGGTGAGACTCGAACCCATAATCTCTCAATAGTGAGACGGGCAACTTACCCCCAGACTACTCGTCCCCAACCCTATCGTCTCTTCCTTAACGAGAAATCGACAAGTGAAAGGGTCAAAATAACACCCAATATTTTATATTTTGATGACAATATTTATATGGGGTTATCTGATGGGCCGAATCCAGCTGTGCCATTTTAGAAAGATCAGGTCAACGGTCAAGGAGTTATAGCCTCGGGCATTTTTGAGATGTCACCTAACAAGGGTGTTTTTTAGGTCTTTAACTCAATGAAGAACAATCTGAATTGTGCAACAGTATATATCGTTTAATACAACGAAGAATGGCTCTTAGATGCTCCTGGGTTTTAGACATTGCGTGTAAAGAAAGCATACGACCTTCAATATACCAGGAGGTGCTGAGTTGACATCAAAAGTAACGTTAAGGATTATACTTTATTACTAAACTTTTCGGCCAGGGGCCATCGTCACTCCTGACGATGGCCACTGGCCGAAACGTTGAGTAATAAAGTATAATCCTTAACGTTACTTTTGATGTCAACTCAGCACCTCCTGGTATATTGAAGGTCGTATGCTTTCTTTACAGTATACATCGGTTAACTCACAGTGCCCCATTGCATCTTTTTGGTTATATCGAAATCTTCGTTTACGGGATATTTTAAATCGTGACGTCGTGACCTAAGGTCACGTGACCTATTTTACCTTTCGGAACAGTCACAATGCAATTTGAAAAAGTACACATATGAAGTTCGATGTCTTATCTTTCAAAGCAAAAAAGTGGTTTTACTCCCAACACTATACAAATCCGTTCAAAATTAGACATGTATGGTTGTTTTTGCGCTTGTTTATCGTGGCCTGTATAAATATGTGTTTAGAACGGCATATTACGGGAATACAAGGCTTTTGACGTTCGAGGCGCGTGATGGGATGATAATGTTAGTCATCTTATCTTGAATGTTGTGTTGCACAGGTGTTCTAACTCGTGAGGTAAAGGGTTAAACAAAATGGCAGAAATGTCTCGAAATTGTGGTAGTAGATGATTTATGAGCTGTAGCTTACCATGAATTACAAGAAACATCCACAATATAGCAACCACATTCCGATATCCGAGAAACCATTCGCCCAACCATTTATTTCCTCGTGAAAATAAAAATATGCCAATGTAGTTAAATATCAGGAAGGGCACAAACAAGGGGTGGCACCGTGTTTCAGTGCCCAATGCTCACTGTTCACTCTTGCTGAACGTGCTGCCTGTAAAGCCGGGAAATTTCGGAGGGTGTCGGACGCAGTCAAGGTGAAAGTAAAGCTATTTTATGAGTCGGACCAGATCAGCCGGATGTATCTCGGCAAGACCGACCGTGCACGGTGCGACAGGTTGATGAAACCAAAAGTAGAGTTCAGAAGAGGCTTGCTTTGGGAAGTTTGTGTGAGATATAATCTATAGAAGCAGAACTCTGAAAGCCCTCGCACCGGCTTCTTAATCTGTGCTGCCCTTCGTCCGAAGCATTGCGTCTTGGCAGACAGCAGTGGGACGTACTCGGTGTGCATGTGCACTCATCATCAAAACTCAAAACTGCTCATATCCGCTCCCGGCCTTCCCGGTCTCAAATACCGTAACCTCCTCGATCACGCTTTACGAAAAACTGTGATTGCATGATGCACAGCTGTGAGGACTGCCCCGGTGAGGCGGGGTGATGAACTTTCTGAGGATTATCCTCGCGAGCAAATCAGGAGAAGAGAGCGAATATGATTTAGCCCCAGATGATGACATGGATAATAAGATTAGGTTCAAACAGTGGATGAGCACGCATCGCTGTACACTCGCAGAAATAGTCTAGAACAAAGAGCCTGCATGCAAGAGCAAGCATGCGTTATTTTAGCCAGCAACCAGTGAAGTTGACCAGACAACACTGTTGCTGACAATTAAGGTCAGCATTTTCTTAGGTCACAGTTATCAGTTATCTTAGGTCACAAGCTCACGATTTCAAAAAACGCGTGAACAAAAATTTCGAAAGTGATACAAGATGCAGTGGATCATGACGAGTTTAGCGATACATAGATTCGTGCAATTCGTGTTACTCTTCATTGAGTTCCAGGTCTCAAAGTCTTAGGTGACCTTTCAAAAATGTCCGATGGTATAACTCCTTAACCATTCCTCCGATCTTTCACGAAATTACACAGCTGGATTATAGAGACAAACTAACCCTATA
>JAOTOM010002433.1:0-102588 GCA_034440615.1 Ashinkailepas kermadecensis
ACTTCGTCCATGCCACGCGGCCCTGAAATATCAGTGGAGTGATTGTAAATCATCCCTGATTTAACGAATTTACTTCATGTAGACGTCTTGACCTAACCTGCACCTCCCCCAAACTATCCTACCCTACCCTACCTAAAATTGAACCTGTTCAAGGTGCCCACATAAACACAAAAACAATCTTTGCTCATTAATGGGTGTTGGACACTCAGCAGCGCTGAAGACCAGGGCCAGAATGATAGCCTGCTTAAGCATTTTTCTTATTCGGAATACTATCCTCTCACCTTCCTCATTTAAAGGTTAAATGGAGCTGTTTGGCAATCAGCTGCTCTGTGATAGAGTTCTCAAGATTCCCTGGAAAGTGCACAGAGATTATGATGTCACAGTTTTGAAAACAAGTATCCGATTAGACGAGCAAATCATTTTCCTCTTCACATCTAAGTTTAGTTTGTTAGTTATTTGGGCTTTAGGGCGCATCAACTTCATTGGCCATGTAGCGCCCATTCTTCACATCTAGGATTGCGAAGTATAAATCGAACCCTGTTGCAGACTGATCGTGTTTTGTCCGTCGCACAATTGCAGCGAATTGAGGAGATATGGAAGCTGGATATTTGGTCACCCAAGTGCCAGGTTGACGAAATCTTCAGGCTGAAATAGTTCCCAGCGTGACCAAACCTCCAATCTGAAGTGTCAGGTTTGGTCCATCACGATCTCCTCAGTTTTGAGATAATTGCGTACACATGACTTCCCGCTTTGCGTGTTTTGAAAGCTATCTAATTTGGGGACAACGATAGCAACGATAACCATACAAACAGCTATTCTATAAACTGGCATTGTATAACATAACATTGCACATCATAGGTAATCCATTCGCCTGGAATTGCGATACGCGATGTTCGTTATCACGATGTCGGATCCCGTTACGATGGGCAAAAGTATGATATCTATAGACGGGATACTTCGAAACGAGGCATGAAGACTTCCACAAACACGCACCAATAGGCAAGATGTCAATACTTCTTTTGGAAGGATGTTGGTTGGTTGGTTATTGGTTTTACGACACGTCAACCGTTGAGTCACGTAGCGTCGCCAATCTCTCACGCCGATTGGTCGCGGGCGGAGAGTAGCGACAGGTGAGACTCGAACCCACAACCTTTCGATTGTGAGACGAGTATCTTACCCCTAGACCACTCGTCCCCTTTTGGAAGGATGTCGATTCAGTGTTCAGTAAGTGGTATATTACACTCTATTTCGCGAATAATTTATAACTGATGCAGAACACGTTTCAGCAGATGCAAGGAGTAACAGTGTTGTCATGTCTGGACCCAAAAGTTGCAAATCACCAGCTGGAGTTACACTCGGAGTAACAACCATTAACAACGTTTGTATGTCACTAAGGTCTGTTTTCGCGTTGTCGCTGTCCGCATGGGACCAAGGGCTTACCGATGACAATTCAGAAGGCGATGGAAGAAATTCTGAAGCAGTGCAGGTTCAGGTACCTGGGAAATGTCCTCGTCTGTGCGGCGACTAGGAGCGACTGGCAGATTTTCTAACTCGTCTGCGGGAACACAGGGTAACACTAAACATGGAAAATACACGCTGAGACAGACGGCTGCGAATTTCCTTGGGTTTACCGTGCCCTCGGCGGGAGTCTCGGTGAGCCCAGAGCGGGCTAGTGCGTTAGGACATTAGGCGTCAGGACGAAAGAGCTCCAGTCACTACTGGGCTGTTGGGCTTCTGCTCTCGTTTCGTGCCTGGATACAGCACCTTCATGGAGCCACCGAGGAGGATGCTGCTGAAGGAGGCGATGCCGTTCAAGTGGATAGAGGAGCTCGCGGCAGTGCTCAAAGGGAGCCGTGCTGTACCAGGCAGTCGCGTAGTCACCATTTACGACCCTCAGCTTCCACAGTCATAACTTTGGATGCAAGCGATGTGGGCCTGGGTGGGGTGCTGTCTCAGCCTAACTCAGAGGAAGAGAGGGTGGTAGCATTCACGTTGCGTACGCTAAACCAAGCCCAGAGGCGCTGCAGTATGGTAGATAGGCGCTGGCGGTTGTGTGGACAGTGGCGAAATGGAGGAAGTATCTCTGGAATCAGCAGTTGTCTGCGACTTGACCATGTGGCATTGCAGACACCGCTGACGTCACCGGGTGTCGCCCAAGCTGCCATGAGGATAACAAAGTGGTCAGACTGGCTCATGGAGTACTCG
Source organism: Ashinkailepas kermadecensis (assembly GCA_034440615.1). Taxonomy (NCBI): domain Eukaryota; kingdom Metazoa; phylum Arthropoda; class Thecostraca; family Neolepadidae; genus Ashinkailepas; species Ashinkailepas kermadecensis. The sequence goes on from JAOTOM010002433.1 coordinate 2,206, forward strand.
TTCACAGTTTAGCGTGTGAAGGGAGGTGTACGTCCTGCAGATGGGTTGTCGCGACTGCCGGAATCGGCAGAAGTGGTGGAGGACAAATACAAATGTATCGCTACAGTAAGGGACCGTCCGGTAGCAATCGATGAAGAGTTGGTGGCGGCTATAAGTGAAGATCGTGTTGCGTGATCAGGTATCGCGTCCGTGGTCTCGTAGGCCGAGCGACTGCTCGCCTGACCTTCAGCAATTCTTCCACCTCGGGGATCAACTCACTGTGCAGATGTATGGATGTGCGCGGCGATTGCCTAATCGTTCCAGAAAGTCTGCTTCGCTCAGACTGCCCAGCCTGGCACATCAGTGGCACCAGAGCATCGTCAGATGCAAGCAGCGCCTGCAGGAGCTATATTGGTGGCCTGGCATTGATCGTGATGGTGGAGGCAACAGCTGTAAAGTCTGCGCCACTGTGTATGGATGAGACGGCGGTACTTCGACATACTCCAATGCATTCAGTGCCTTTACCAGCGGCAGCCTGGAACAAGGTAGGGCTGGACTTTATTGGACCTATGGATGCAGCCCACGCTCAGCGATATGCCGTGGTCTTGGCAGCCGACTTCTCCCAAGTAGGTAAACGCTGGATTTCGCTCGGAGCCAAACTGTCACGCGTGTATTGAATTTTATTCGAGGTCTTGGCGTCACTCCTAAAGAGCGATAGTGTTCAGAAAGGGAAAAACCCCCCTTTTAAAAAATTTTTTTATTTTTTCCCCCCCTCTTTCTTTCCAAAAAAAAAAAAAAATTTTTTAATAAAAAAAAAATTATATTTTTTTTTTAAAAAAATTATAAATATTTTTTAAAAAAAAAAGATTTTTTGGAGTGTATAAATTTTTTAAAAAAAAAATTAAAAAAAAAAAAAAAAAAAAAAAAAAAAACCTAAAAAATTTATTTTTTTTTGCAAAGTATACCCCAGGGAATTGCTGTCCGACAACGGCACGTACTACATATACATTTTTTCTCAGACATTACCTGCAGAGTGTGGGTGTAAGTCATATCCGGGCCCCACGCTACCAACAGGGAGCATCTGGGGCAGTAGAACGGTGCAATCGCGCCGTGAAGGCGACGTTGCAGGCAGCTGACCAACGAAGGCTTGACCGCCGGGCGTGTCGGCAGCGGCTCCTGCAACAGAGCATGAACATTCAGAACGCCGACTGGTACTGGTACTGGTACCAGCACTGGGACCAGCACAGATATGGCGCAGCTGCTCCACAGGAGGCAAATCTGCATAGGGTTGCACGGCATGGTGGCCAGTCTAGCTACTCCAAGAGAGACGTCCTCTCTGGCGCTGAGGCGACGCGCTGCGGACAGTCAAGGAAGCAGGAGTATACTGACACAATATGTCACAAACAGGTGCCCCACTTCCGTTTCTGAGAATGGATCCGATACAAACCGAAAAATATTATTTCTTGAAATGCCATATCGGACTTAAAATAAAATAGGCACAGCAAATTCTCCTTCTGGTGATTCTTTGGAAAATCACACATCAGGAGTGACATTTCTTTAAAATCGCGCCACTTAGTAGTGGCAAGGGAGCTCCATCGGTGTTAAAATAATGGGTTTTTTTTCAGGTGTGAGATGTTGAAATGAGCACAACAGAATGTTGAAAATCTGCATGGAATTAATGTCAATGACAAAATGTGTATGCCCTTGAAAGTAATTTTTGAGCCAACAGAGCGCTGTGGCTACACCCATGTTTGTTTTGAAATACAAAACAAAAAAGCAAACATTTGCAAGGCATGTCATTTTAGTCTTGTGATTTGAGTCTTTAGTCATTTGAGTCTTATGACTAAAATGCAAGTTATGAACAAATGATATAAACATGTATCCGATACATATACTTCCGATACTTCGTGAATACTATGCCATGACACAAAGTAGAGAGTAAAAACACAGCATAATTATTCATGCTTAGCATTACAATTGCCAAATTGTCAGCTGCCAGTCAACAAAGAATGAGGGGTACTGAAGTTATTTACAAAAAAACCAATGAAAATGACTACAAATAAGTATTATTGATGTGAAAGGATACTTACCTGTGTCTAATGAAATCAGATAATTATATATATACATACATACCTGCATGAATATTATATATGTATGTATGTATATATATATATATATATATATATATATATATATATATATATATATATATATATATTAGCCTGGTCCAAACATACATGGTAATTTTAAAAGTTTCAAGGAAGTGCACTCCACAGGTTTATTTTTATTCCACTATATGTGTCTGTATTGTGTGCCAAATTTTGGACGATTTCATGCATATTTAAAGGTCGCGCAAAATCCCATCTCTGGTTTCTCTCTTTTGCAGATGGCCTCCTCAGCACCGAGTACGCGAAGTGGACCAGAATGGTGGTTATTATGGAGTGCCCTTGAGTTTTTCTCAACTGCACGACTTCCAACGCGAGGCGACGTACTTCGCATGTCAAAATTATTTCACCTGAAGCAGAAATTGCCTTTCCCGGAAAGCTTCAAGAAGACCTATGAAGCCTGCTGTGCCATCTGGACGAGGGCAAGGATCCCTACCCTGCGGTTGGATTCCTGTGTGAGGAAGTTGGAGAGTTCATGCGGGAATACCAGAACCTGAAGAAGAGCCGAAAGCGAGGTGACACACAGGCGATGATTTTCCACGCATCACTCGGCGACCTCTTCGACATCGGAGCCAGTGATGCTCTGGCGCAGATGACTGTTGAAGAGGATCGTGTGTTTTACCAAATGCAACGCGAGGACGTCACCTCCTGCAGCATGCCTGGCCCTGATCTCGTGACAGCGGGGAGGGAGAGTCGGAAGCGACTTCGGGAAGAACAAGAGAAGGCGAGAAGGTCGAATGCAAATGCTGAGGCAGCTTCATCCTCGGTGGCGGCGGCTCGGCTGTCTTCCACGTCCTCCTCCAACCTCGAGTCCGAGGACAACGAACACTTCACTTCTACTCCCAGTTGCTCGACAGCGTCTGCAGCTCCTCCCAAACGACCAAAGAACATTTTCGCCTCCCCTGCTGTCGCATCAGCCCTCGATCGAGTCAACCTTCTGGACCGTGGAGCCGTGTTCGTGGCAGGAACAGTGGCATGGGCCCTTGGCCATGATCTTTCAGATCTGACCCTCTCCAGAAGCTCAGTCAGGCGATCTAGGCGGCAGGCACGGCTTCAAGCGGACACTCAAGATCGAGAAGACTTCACTCCCAAAGGTCCACTTCTCCTACACTGGGATGCCAAGCTTCTCCCAGACTACACTGGGGATGGGGGAACGGTGGACCGTGTGGCCGTGCTCGTTACTGGCCCGGGCGATTTCGAGAAATTATTGGCTGTGCAGAAGACGGAAAGGGGAACGGGGGAGGCACAAGCAGCGGCATGCATGGCGACTCTTGATGGTTGGTCACTCCGTCCTCATATTCAAGGTCTGTTCTTCGATACGACTGCCTCCAACACGGGTCTCCACCGTGGAGCTTATACGCTGATTGAAGAAGGACTCGGGAGGGAACTAGTGTGGATAGCTTGTCGTCATCATGTCTTAGAGATCGTCCTCTCCAGTGTCTTCAAGGTAGTCTTCGGGCCCACGGGAGGACCTGAAACTGGACTCTTCAAGAGGTTCCATATGTTTTGGCCCAAAGTCAACCAAGAGATGTACGTTGGTGCCCCAGGTGAGATATTCCGCGACCACAGATTGGAAGAGCAGCGCATTGACATGGTTTCCTACATCCAGCAGGCTATGAAGGAACAACAAGTGCGAGCAGACTACGCCGAGTTCCTCAGCCTGAGCCCCCTCTTCTTGGGTGGAGGGGTTGATCAGCGGGCCAAGTTTCGGCCCCCAGGCCCGACGCATCACGCGCGGTGGATGCAGAAGGGATTGTACGTCTTGAAGATCTTCCTCTTTCAGGACCAGTTCCGTCTCGCTGCCAAGGAATTGCGCGCCATCAGATCACTCCCGCTTTTCGTCGCCTTGATCTATGTCCGGGTCTGGAACGAGGCTCTGCGTGGCATACAGGCCCCCCGCAACGATGTGGAATTCCTCCAAACCCTTCGAGCATACCCAGACAAAGAGGTCGCAGATGCTGCCATCACCGCCTTTGCACGCCATCTCTGGTATCTGGCAGAGTTCATTTTTGTACCAGGCTAATATATATATATATATATATATATATATATATATATATATATATATATATATATATATATATATATATATATATATATATATATATATATATATATATATATATATATATATATATATATATATATATATATATATATATATATATATATATATATATATATATATATATATATATATATATATATATTTATATATATATACATCTACACATATATGTATATACACATATATACATATATACCTAAATATATATGCATAATTTATCATCTGAGATACTTATAATGACATGCTCTAGTAGTAAAACCAACCTTGGTGACCTGGGGTCAAACTGCGACATTCAGGGCCATGTAATTTGATCTGCTGCATCCTTGATAGACAGCAGGCATCTAGGCATTATAATCATTTGGATCTGAATTGATACAAATTTATGTCAGTCTGTTTGAGTTGCAAGTCAAGTCATACTTTGTGGGATCTGAGTCTGAATTGAGCCAATCAAATAATTTTGACCTGCTCTGAATCATGAGTTGAATCAGGTATCAAGATCTATGAGTCACATGTGAGTCAATTAAAAGAAATTGGGTAGAGCACAAGTCTGCATGCTACAGTAGGTAGGCACACTTCAATTTAGGCTTACTTACCTAGGTGCCTAGGTAAATTTGCAGTATAAGGCATCATTTTTTAGTTTTGGGAATTTTTCTTTGGTATACCATGTTTATGAATGTGGCTAAAATGGTGGGACCAATTATTTTCCGTGCAAATGCTTACTTTTCAGGTTGCTAGCAAAATAATCAAAAAAGTGGTGTTGATTTAGGTAACATAGCATAAAAAGAAATGTTGAACAAATAAAACACAAATGGAACATAACCTAACCTAGAACAAACTAGCGAAACTTTGGAGAACAAAAATAATTTTGTTTTAAAAATATCAAGCAATATATGTTCTGGCAATTCTCAACATGAAAAAAAACTAACTCAGCCTAGCTTAACCCAAGCTGTTTGAAATAAAAAAAAATCCTTTTTTAAAGAACCCTGGTTCTTTGACAACACATTCAACCACTAGGTCATATAGCATGTCCAGCCTCTCACTGTGATTGGTTGCCTATGGATTCAGTACTGCTGCGGGTGGCAAGATTTGAACCAACAATCTTGGGATCGAGAGTCTGATACTCCACCAACTGAGCTGTGGCCCAAATTTTGGTTTGATTTAAAAAAAAAAAATTTGTTGAAACTTTCAGGTATTATTGTGCGTGGTATATGGTGGTAGGAAGACAAGTTTTGACACACATCTCATCCATAAAGCAAACAATTGTGTCAGGTTTGGCTAGGTTATGTTGGCTTACATTTTTTAAGTTGGGAAATGTTTCAATTTTAAAAATTCACAGAAAATAAATCCCATCATCTTTATCACATTTGTAAACATGGCAATCCAAAGATAAATTTTAAAAACAAGCAAAAACACCCTATAAAACAAATTAACATGAGCCCAGGTACCTAGGTACCTACCTGGGTGCCTAGATACCTACCCATGTGCCTAGGTACATACCTGGGCGCCCAGGCACGTACCTGGGTGCCTAGGTATGTACATGGGTGCCTAGGTAAATACCTGTGTGCCTAGGTATGTACCCAGTTGCTTAGGTACCTACCCGGGTGCCTATGGATTCAGTAATGCTGCGGGTGGCAAGATTTGAACCAACAATCTTGGGATCGAGAGTCTGATACTCCACCAACCAAGCTACTGTGGTCCAACTTTTGGTTTGATTGTTTTTCATTATTTTTTTGTAAACTTTCAGGTATTATTGTGCCATAAGGTGGTAAGAAGAAAAGTTTTGACACACATTTCCTCTATAACGCAAACAAATGTGTCAGGTTTGGCTAGGTTAGGTTGGTTTACATTTTTGAAGTTGGGAAATGTTTCAATTTTTTTTTAAATTCACACAGAAAATAAATCCAGTCATCTTTATCACTTTCATAAACATGGTAATCCAAAGATGAATTTTAAAAAACAAGCAAAAACACCCTATAAAACAAATTCACATGTGCCCAGGTACCAAGGTACCTACCTGGGTGCCTAGGTACGTATCTGGGTGCCTAGGTACGTACCTGGGTGCCTAGGTACCTACCTGGATGCCTAGGTACATACCTGTGTGCCTAGGTATGTACCCAGTTGCCTAGGTACCTACCCGGGTGCCTATGTACCTACCTGGATGCCTAGGTACCTAGGTACCTACCTAGATGCCTAGGTACCTACATGGGTTCCTAGGTACCTACCTGGGTGCCTAGGCTCCTACCCGGGTGCATAGATACCTACCTACCCAGGTGTCTAGGTACCTACAACGGGTGCCTATGGACATACCAGAGTGCCTAAGGACCTACTCGGGTGCCTAGGGACCTACTCGGGTGCCTAGGGATCTACCCAGGTGCCTATGGACCTATCCAGGTGCCTAGGGACCTACCTGGGTGCCTAGGAACCTACCCTGCTACCTAGGAACCTACCCGGGTACCTAGGGACCTACCCGGGTGCCTAGAAACCTACCCGGCTACCTAGGAACCTACCCGGGTGCCTAGGAACCTAACCAGGTGCCTAAGTACCTGCCTTCCTAGGTACGAAGTTGGTGCGTTCTTTGATATCTGGTTTCACATTGGTACATGTCTTACCTATATAGGTAGGTAGGTACCTAAAGAAGCACAAACTGAGAACAATTGCGAGACTACACCAACCTACCCACCTGCATCTGCCGAATCCGACTGGAACAACCACAAAACTGCGGATTAAGAAACGGGACAGCGAGTACCCGCGGCCGGCCATATTTACGTATGCAATAAAAGCCATGGCGGCGACGGCTATGAAAATACTAAGAGAGAGGATAATACCCACCTCTTTCATGTCCTCATTTCCGGTCACACTGTATGTAACTCCGTAGGCAAGTTTAGTTATTATACCTACTAAAGTTCCGGAAGTTTAGTAAACATTCCTACTAAACTCACTTCCCCTCTTAGTAAATATACCTACGAAACCTTCTCGAGGATGTGTTGAGTAAATATACCTACGAAACTCTCTCGAGGATGTGTTGTGTTCTTTGATATCTGGTTTCACATTGGTACATGTCTTACCTATATAGGTACCTAAAGAAGCGCACACTGAGAACAACGGCGAGAACTACACAAACACAGTTGTAGGCTGAGAACTACACAAACCTACAACTACAAAAACCTACTCACCTTCCCAAAACGGGTGTGTGTCAGAACGTCTAAGAATACAGAGCATCGAATAGTCCAAAACTTCTAAAATCCTCTAAAGTTAAATTGCTGTAATGGTTCAAAACCCCTAATCGGCGGACACTTCGTTCTGTCGGATGTTCAAAACTTCTAACGTATCAAAGCATCTAACAGTTCAAAACCTCTAAAACGGTCAAATCTCCGAATGTTCAAATCAACTAACTGTTCATTAAACCTAGCGATTCAAAATTACTACTGTATAAAAAAAAACCTAGAGTTCAAAGCCCCAAAGCACTCAAAGCATTTAACGTTCAAAACCTCTGAAACGTTCAAAACCCCTAAGGTTCGAAACCATCACGTTCAAAATATCTAAGCGTTCAAAACCTCTAAACCTTGAGAAGTAATGCGCGTTCAAATCATCTAAATCAATAACTATGGCAAAATTGGTGATTGCGCGCGAAGCGCTCGGTGCCGTCGTCGGGGAGGTGAACGTTGTTCGTTAGGCGTCAGACGCAATGTTAATGCGGACATCGGGGATCTCCAGAAAAGAAAGAAAACAGGTAGTTTCCTGTGCCATTCAAGCACTCTGAATTATGCCCCGCGACAAGCACGCCCGGATGCTCACTAGCGTGTGCGCGAAGAATATAATTACAATTTATGAGTGTCTTTCTCCATAAAATGTGATGGGAAGTGCATTTATGAAAGTTAGCTTGCCTTCAGACGTCGCTTTGGGGCGCGGACCGTTCCCTGAATGTTAATGGATCCCTAGGCCAAAGTTACAGGTATATTTTCATATTTGAAGCGAAAGGCGATGTGCCTGGCATGAGTTCCGCCACTACTGAAGTTGAGCCCGACAGGTTTTCTCGATATTGTTTAAGAACATTACGCTTATGGACGTTGAATGGCAAGAATGCATCTACAACTGTTAATTTCACCTACAACATTGTGGCGTGGCAGAGTCGATGTTGCTTAGTATTGTTGAAGGGTGGAACTTTACTTTTTGTCGTGCCACCGCTCGGCGGCCCTACGGATCCTCTGGGCAGCAACCGTCGGCGCTTCACGTGCATCGAGCCATGCCAGAACCTCAATAATGCCGGATAGCTTCAAGTTAAAAGGTAAGAAATGGCAGGGTTAGATATCGTTGAAAGTAGTCGAGTATGGCATTAGAAGGCAGCTGATTTTATGCTGGTTTATTTGATAAAAGTTTTAAACTAATTCACTAATGCAGAGCATCTGATATGCAATTAAAAGGAATACAATATGATAATTCGAGACCGAAATCCTGGAATTGAGTGCAAAAGTCAAAGGGTTAGATATCTATAAAAGTAGTCGAGTGTGGTATCAGAAGGCAGCTGATTTTATGTCAGATTATTTGAGACCATTTGAAATTAATTCGATAATGTAGAACATCTGATATGCAATTTAAAGAAATACAATGTGATAATTCGAGACACAAATCATGAAATTTAGTGCAAAAATAACAGGGTTAGATATGTATAAAAGTAATCGAGTATGACATCAGAATGCAGCTGATTTTATTCCGGTTTATTTGAGGCCACTGGAAATTAATTCGGTAGTGTAGAACATCTGATGTACACTTAAAAGGAATACAATATGATAATTCGAAACAGAAGTCCTGGAATTGAGTACAAAAGTGACAGGGTTAGATATCTATAAAAGTAGCCGAGTATGGCATCAGAAGGCAGCTGATTTTATGTCGTTTTATTTGAGACCATTAGAAATGAATTCGCTAATGTAGAACATCTGATATACAATTTAAAGGAATACAATGTGATAATTCAAGACACAACTCCTGAAGTTGAGTGCAAAAATGACAGAGTTAGATATCTATAATAGTAGTCGAGTATGACATCAGAAGGCAGCTGATTTTATGCCGGTTTATTTGAGACCATTCGAAATTAATTCGGTAATGTAGAACATCTGATACACAATTTAAAGGAATGCAATGTGATAACTTGGGACACACATTCTGGAATTGAGTGCAAAAGTGACAGGGTTCAACCTTCATGAAAGTTATTCAAGATGATATACAAATGTAGCACGTTCGATTTTCGTTTGGTTAAGAACATTGGAAATTGTCAGAACATCACACAGAAGATGTATCATACGTATTTATTACAGGATGTTGAGTGGCCAATTGCTCCCATTTCACTTGAAGGGCAAAGTGACAGGGTGAAACCATTTGGTAATAAAACGAACTACACATCATAAGAGAGATTGTTTCAATGTTGTTCAAAGTTGACCGTTGGAAATTACTTGCACCTCCTCTAGAAACTAGAATATAGCATTAATCATAGCAAGCCGACTCTGGTGGCGTTCCTTCACAAACCCACCTCCAGAGCGGCGCCACCGGTATTATGTCCGCTCATGACGCCTAACGTCCGGTTGAATTGCGTTTGTGGAAGGGAAGGGTTTGAAGTTGAAGTTGAAGTTGAAGTTTCACGCCCCAGTAGCTCAGTTGGTTAGAGCGCCGGCCTGCACTCGTCTCCCCCGTCCTGGCAAGACAGGGTTCGAATCGCTCCGCGCGCTCGCATTTAGCCCCCGGCTGGGAGGGTCAGTTGGCACCTGACCCGATAAGGCTGGGGACGAGCTACCGGGCGGCCGTGTCGGTGCATTGACGGCACGTTAAACTTTCCGTCAAAATTCTGCTATTGAACTGGAATCAATGGATCGGGTGGTGGGGCCAGGGTTCACGCAACAAGCTCTGCTTAGTAATAAGACCCTGGTTCACAAAGCCACACCAGCAAGAACTCGGATTAAATTTATAGAGAAAAATGAAGGAAAAGTTCGTATGCGAAAGCGTTGGAAGGAAATGCTTGGTTGGATTTTATCGCTCACGCGACACCTTTCGGAGGAATATCGCACTTCTTCAAGGCAAAAAGTTATTGATTAGTGGTTTTGAATACGTTAGAGGTTTTGATCGCAAGAGGTTCTGAACTCGTTTGCTATTAGATGGTATGGACTCTTGTTTTTGTGAATTCGATGTTTTGATACCTTCGAGGTTTTGAACACCTAGAGCTTTTGATCGTTCGTGCCTTTGAGTGGATGCTTTGAACTCCTAGAGAATTTGAATGGTTAGAGGTTTTGTACATTATACGTTCTGAGCTTCATCAATACGGAATCAAATCTCCGAATTTAAAGGTTTTGAACGCTTAGTTCTATTGATTTCTATATGTTTTGAACTATTGGAGGCTATGAGCATTAGAGGTTCTGATATAGACCCTCATTGTCGCTGTAAAACCGCCAAGCAGGTTGCGTCCTGCGAATATTGTGCGCCAGGGATTGTCCCGGTTCTGCCGTTGGTGATGGGTGATGTAAGATACCTTGTCGGATGATGATTATTTTCACGATATGTGCCTGGCTTCTTTCATCTAGAAACATTATTAGTCAAAACTGATTCTTTGGCCAGCCTGCGTTGGATAGGTTAGGCAGTGTTACCGTTCCTGACATTCACCGTGTTTGCCGCGGGACACCCAAAAGCCAAGATGTGCATGTGTTCTTCCCAGAGTGGGAAACTTACTTTCCGGGTTGGGAGTCGGAGTGCATACCGATTTCTTCCGGAGTACATTTTCATGGACATTATTTTTTTTATGCATGGCATCTGTTTACCAGTAACCGACCGGAAAACCTAAATCAGTACCTACATAATATGCATAAGTAATATCATTCTCATTGTTGGTCAAATCAAATGCCAAAACATACAAACAAAGAAGTGAACAATGGATGGCACCGCCCGGCAGTGACCAGTAATAATCAGCACTGTTTCGTTTCTTATAACTCAGGAGAAATGCATTTTCCTTTCACTGTTGGCCTCAGTACAAAGCTAGCCATATGAAAAACAAACAAAAATACTTCACACTTCACCCTCAGCTCAGAGCACATACCTACCTATGCAGCCAATTTCCCATGTAATACGAACGCAACTCCGCTACCGCCAGGGTGGGAATTAAGGCACTTAAGAGATTTCATCTCTGAAAACATTTTTGCACTCCGGGTTCATACTGGATAGGATGGGCTTCACATGTACTCCGACACAAATGTGGGAACAAAGATATCAATAAAAACAAACAGAACGACACGGAAAAAAACGCTGGTTATTCCACTTACGGTCACCACTCAAACTAATCACTTTTTGTAGCAGTGAGCAGCTGGACCACAGCTTCACACACTCCATCAACCTCAACCACCGGAATTTCCGACAACAACGCTCCAACAGCAACTTGCAAGATGATGCGCATGCGCACTGAGAACACTTCTCTGGCTCTGGAGCCGCGTCTCGGAATACGTGTGTTCCTGCCACCCTATAGTGGGAAACTGACCAGTGTTGGAAAAACTGGCATTTGTTGGTGTTATGCATACCAATAAATTTTGTACTCCAGGATTGTGACTGGACAAAATGAAATATTTTGTACTCCAGAAGGGAAAAGGAAGAACAACATTGTTTGGTTGAGTTCTACCACTCTAAGTCCATACCTGAAAACAACTAGCAGTTTCAGCAGTCCGTATGCGCCCACTCACCAACAATCCCTGTCGACCATAACAAAACTTTGAAACGCGTACAGCCTGTATAGCATGCCATACCAAGACATGTTTCTCGGTGTTGTGCTAAAAACGTCTCCGCTGTCCAATTACAACTGGCGGCATGTGACGTCATGTGTCACTATATCGTCAATGTCACTATATAGTGAGTGTCACTATAATGTCACTATATCGTCAAGTGACACAATAGTGTCAAGTGACACTATTGTGTCACTTGACGTCACATGTCGTCAAGTGTCATATATCGTCAATATTTAATTAAATATGTATTCAATATTTATTCAATATTTATTGTTATATATTATGCATTTATATTAATCAACATTTATTCAATATTTATTATTCTGAGTCATGGGCAAATATCCCTAGTTGGCAAAACTGGCGGTACTTGGTATCGCCGGAGTAAATATTTCAGGCCCCGTTTGGCAATTAAGATGCTTTGAATGCACAATCGAAGGTCATTTTGTTAAAGAGACAACTTTTTTAGACACCATGAGCCCGTTCAATGCAAAAAAGTCACTTTATATTTCCTCAAAGTGGCTTTGGAGCAATGAAGTTCTCCGAGGTGACAACACCAAGAAACCAATGCCATTTGTGAACTTATGAATGACTGTCCAATAATATTTTTGAAATCTGTGCTAAGATAAATTGTGTGCCTTGAAATATAACTGCATTTGGAGTTCATCAGTGTCGGTGAAGGGTCTGTAATACCTGTTCTGATTTTACTCCGACCCATCTGTTGCCGGCCCGGTAATCCGCCGTAGTTCTACCGCTGGGGTAAGCGAATCAGACCCGGCTCTATTTTCCAGTACATCTTTGACAACTGTTGGGAGGGACGGGCTGATGGAGTTGGTGAGTGTTTGTGGGTTGATTATTTTTTAGGTTTGTGGTGTGGGTACCCAAATGTGTACTGGCAGTGATAGCTAAGTGCCCATTCGGTTTCACTCTCTGTCGATTGTCATCATGAGATGTGAAGTCATATTTCCATAAGTTTGGATCACACTGGCGAGTGTGGCAGTAAGTGGTGCACGATAGAGACCATTGTTCAGAGAAGTAGGGGTTGGCTGTGGTGTTTGCCACACCTGGTTTTTCTCCCCTGTTGTAAATAGATCAGCCAGAAGGTTTTGTTTGCCTGGTGCAGAGGTTGGTGGTGAAGGTGGAATGGTGTAAAGCCTTGGCTCGGTGGTTGTCATGGGTTTCGATTCCTCGTGGTGCCCGCCATCCCTCCCAGGGTCCACTGATGGGGTCCACCCCCAGTTAATTGTATCTTGCTGTGAGGAGCTTGTAAAACCATTTTCATCATTTTAAACTCATCTTTCTACTGGAAGTCTTCCTGATAGTTAGAAAACCTCACAAGTTATTCCCATTTTTAAAAAGGGTTCAAGGCATGATGCACTACATTATTGCCCAGTGAGTCTTACTTGTGTCCCATGTAAAATTCTGGTGTGGTAAAACGTGTAATTGTTGAGCATGTAACAGCATGAAATGCTAACATTGATTTGTAATTCCATTAAAGCAATGCTACCTAATTATGGACAACTCATTTTTTTACTGCAGCAAAATTTTGGACATGGATGTTTGCCAAGATGTTTATGCATACAACAATGCTAACATTGGTTTTCAGCCCCATTAAAACAAGGTTAATTGTCGGCAAGTGCATTGCTATTTTTGTATTCCAGCTCAACATTTTGTACTCCAGTTAAAAATTATGTACTCCACTACCAAGAAAAAAATATGGAAATCCTACACTGAAACTGACAGTTTTAAGAGACGTTCTCTGGAGTCCCGGAGGCCACCGATCAAAATTGGCTGCGTTAGCGTTTTGTGTTCTGAAATCTGTCTGTCAACCAATGAATGCAAGGTATTTTGGGTAAATTTTTATTAAACGGTGTTTTAGGAATCCTAGGATTTTTTTTGGGGAATACCATGTTTATGAACATGATTCGGAAGATGCGATCACTCGTTTTCTCCGTAAATGCTTGCTTTTCAATTTGAACGATGACGTCATAGTCACGTCAGTATGGTATGATGACGTCATAGGCATGGGACTGAGGCTTCGATTGGCTTACGCTACAAACGTTCACATACCTTAATGAGATGGTCCCGGCTTTATCTAACCACATATTAAGAAAACAAATAACTTGCCACTGTTCCAGGCGGGTTCCGTCGAGAAAAGTTCCTTTGTAGTCGCTTCTGACGCACCCACACCTCTTCTCCTTCCTTCTGGCGACACGAAACGTCTCGGTGCACTCCCACTGATGCCTACTCTCCTGCAACCTGCAGGCCTTGAAACACTTAGAGCAGACAACTCCAGCAGGAAGAACTCTGGCGTCTAAGGAAGTCTAAGCTTGCTTGGTTGTCCTTACAGCAAAGTTTGATTATATCATATGGCACTGGATCACAACCTACACACACCGAAGCCATTTTCGAACTGTTGACCTCAAAGTGACCCCTGTGACCCCGGTCTCGTCTATCCTCACGACTTCCAACAAATAGTATGATAATTCATAATTAAATAGGAAAATTTAACCTAACTTAACCTATCCTAACATAATACAATCTACTCTTATCGAAACTAATATAACTCATATATTTTAATTTAAAAACAAGCGTAATGTTTATCGTGACTGACAGCGAAGTGATATTTAAAAGAGTCGCTCGGCTTGGCTCGGTCTCGTCGTCTTTCCTCAAGACTTCCAACAAGCAGTATGATAATTAATAATTAAATAGGAAAACCTAACCTAACCTAACGTAATACACTACTCTTATCTAAACTAATATAAGCTCATATATTATAATTTAAAAACAAGTGTAATATTTATCGTGACATCCGTACATCACGGCTGCAAGCCGTGCTCTGCTTAGTTTTTTTTTGGCGTTGCGGTTAAATAATGGTGGTGTCATCTATGTGGCAAAGAGGCAGAACTTCAGCATTTTCGACGTGAAAAAGTGTTGAATCAACTGCGTGAAGTGTTGAATGTCCCTTTAATCACGTCTGAGAAGTGCCAGGTGAGGGATGTATCAATTATGCAACAAACAACAGCGATGTGGCATATATGGCGCATTATAGATATTATCGCTAAGATTAACAGAGACTTAAGCATTTACTGAGAACACGAATGATCGCATCTTCCGAATCACGTTAATAAACATGGTATTCCGAGAAAAAAATTCACAAATTCCAAAAACACCCTTTAAGACAGAAATACCATATTTTGTATATGACGTCATAACCATTAGCAACTTTGAAGACATGGTTAATAGTATCATACTGTAAACACAAGACCTTGACTGATCATTTGCTTTGATCACATCCAACTGTGGCGTGTGCGGTAGCGGAGTTGCGTTCGTATTACGTGGGAAATTGGCTGCGTAGGTAGGTAAGTGCTCTGAGCTGAGGGTGAAGTGTGAAGTATTTTTATTTGTTTTTCATATGGCTAGCCTTGTACTGAGACCAACAGTGAAAGGAAAACACATTTCTCCTGAGTTATAAGAAACAAAACTGCTGATTATTACGGGTCACTGCCGGGCGGTGCCATCCATTGTTCACTTCTTTGTTCGTATGTTTTGGCATTTGATTTGACCAAAAATGAGAATGATATTACTGATGCATATTATGTAGGTACTGATTTAGGTTTTCCGGTCGGTTACTGGTAAACAGATTCCATGCATAAAAAAATAATTTCCATGAAAATGTACTCCGGAAGAAATCGGCATGCACTCCGACTCCCAACCCGGAAAGTAAGTTTCCCACTCTGGCTACCGCACACTCCACAGTTGGATGTGATCAAAGCAAAGGATCAGTCAAGGTCTTGTGTTTACTGTTAACTTGTGTGGACACTGTTAACCATGTGTTCAAAGTTGCTAATGGTTATGATGTCATATACAAAATACCTTGCATTGATTGGTTGACGGGCAGATTTCAGAACAGAAAACGCTAACGCAGCCAATTCTGTTCGGTGGCCTCCGGGACTCCGGAGACGTCTCTTAAAACTGTCAAAGTTTCTCACTAGGGTGGCAGGAACGCAGGTATTCCGAGATGCGGCTCCAGAGCCGGAGAAGTGTTCTCAGTGCGCATGCACATCATCTTGCAAGTTGCTGTTGGCGCGTTGTTGTCGGCAATTCTGGTGGTTGAGATTGATGGAGTGTGTGAAGCTGTGGTCCGGCTGCTGCCTGCTACAAAAAGTGATTGGTTTGAGTGGTGACCATAAGTGGAATAACCAGCGTTTTTTTTGGGTGTTGTTCTGTTTGTTTTTATTGATATCTTTGTTCCCACATTTGTGTTTGAGTCAGTGTAGGATTTCCATATTTTTTTTTTGGTGGTGGAGTACAAAATTTTTAACTGGAGTACAAAATGTCAAGCTGGAATACAAAAATAGCAATGCACTTGCCGACAATTAACCTTGTTTTAATGGGGCTGAAAACCAATGTTAGCATTGTTGTATGCATAAACATCTTGGCAAACATCCATGTCCAAAATTTTGCTGCATTAAAAAAAATGAGGAGTTGTCCATAATTAGGTAGCATTGCTTTAATGGAATTAAAAATCAATGTTAGCATTTCATGCTGTTACATGCTCAACAATTACACGTTTTACCACACCAGAATTTTACATGGGACACAAGTAAGACTCACTGGGCAATAATTTAGTGCATCATGCCTTGAACCCTTTTTAAAAATGGGAATAACTTGTGAGGTTTTCCAACTATCAGGAAGACTTCCAGTAGAAAGATAAGTTAAAAATGATGAAAATGGAGTAAGACTGGAAGGTGTATTACGGACCCTTCACTGACACTGATGAACTCCAAATGCAGTTATATTTCAAGGCGCATAATTTATCTTCGCACAGATTTCCAAAATATTGGACAGTCATTCATAAGCTCACAAATGGCATTGGTTTCTTGGTTTTATCACCTCGGAGAACTTCCTTTCTCCAGAGCCACTTTGAGGAAATATAAAGTTACTTTTTTGCATTGAACAGGCTCATTGTGTCTAAAAAAGTTGTCTTTTTAACAAAATGACCTTCGATTGCACATTCAAAGCATCTTAATTGCCAAACGAGGCCTGAAATATTTACTCCGGCGATACCAAGTACCACCAGTTTTGCCAACTAGGGATATTGGGTACTTGGCCTATGAAATAGCCTTGCTTCTTGACCACACTCAGAATAATAAATATTGAATAAATATTGATTAATATAAATGCATAATATATAACAATAAATATTGATAAATATTGAATACATATTGAATACATATTTAATTAAATATTGACGATACTGACACAAACGTAGGATCTTCTCACATGACGTCACATGCCGCCATTTGTAAACGGACCGCGGAGACGTTTTTAGCGCAACACCGACAAACATGTCTTGGTATGGCATGCTATATGTATGGCTTGTAACGCGTTTCAAAGTTTTGTTATGGTCGACAGGGATTGTTGGTGAGTGGGCGCATATGGACTGCTGAAACTGCTAGTTGTTTTCAGGTATGGACTTAGAGTGGTAGAACTCAACCAAACAATGTTGTTCTTCCTTTTCCCTTCTGGAGTACAACATATTTCATTTAGTCTAGTCACAATCCTGGAGTACAAAATTTATTGGTATGCATAACACCAACAAACGCCAGTTTTTCCAACACTGAATGGTGTAGAGCCTTGGCTCGGCGGTTTTCATGGGTTTCGATTCCTCGTGGTGCCCGCCATCCCTCCCAGGGTCCACTGATGGGGTCCACCCCCAGTTAATTGTATCTTGCTGTGAGGAGCTTGTAAAACCATTTTCATCATTTTAACTCATCTTTCTACTGGAAATCTTCCTGATAGTTGGAAAACCTCCCAAGTTATTTGGAAAACCTCCCAAGTATAAAGTTATTCCCATTTTTAAAAAGGGTTCAAGGCATGATGCATTAAATTAATGCCCAGTGATTCTTACTTGTGTCCCATGTAAAATTCTTATGTGGCAAAACGTGTAATTGTTGAGCATGTAACAGCATGAAATGCTAACATTGATTTGTAATTCTATTAAAGCAATGCTACCTAATTATGGACAACTCCTCATTTTTTTTTACTGCAGCAAAATTTTGGAGATGGATGTTTGCCAAGATGTTTATACATACAACAATGCTAACATTGGTTTTCAGCCCCATTAAAACAAGGTTAATTGTCAGCAAGTGCATTGCTATTTTTTGTATTCCAGCTCAATATTTTGTACTCCAGTTAAAAAATTTTGTACTCCACTACCAAGAAAAAATATGGAAATCCTACACTGCCATTCCACCTTTACCACCAACCTCTGCACCAGGCAAACAAAACCTTCTGGCTCATCTATTTACAACAGGGGAGAAAAACCAGGTGTGGCAAACACCATGGCCAACTCCTACTTCTCTGAACAATGGTCTCTATCGTGCGCCACTTCCTGCCACGCTCGCCAGTGTGATCCAAACTTATGGAAATCCGAGTTCTCATCTCATGATGACAATCGACAGAGTGAAACCGAATGGGCACACTTAGCTATCACTGCCAGTACACATCTGGGTACCCACACCACAAACCTAAAAAAGAATCAAACCACAAACACTCACCAAGTCACCAACTCCATCAGCCCGTCCTTCCCAACAGTGATGTCAAAGATGTACTGGAAAATAGAGCCGGGTCAGATTCGCTTACCCCAGCGGTAGAACTACGGCGGATCACCGGGCCGGCAACAGATGGGTTGGAGTAAGATTGGAACAGGTATTACAGACCCTTCACTGACACGGATGAACTCCAAATGCAGTTATATTTCAAGGTGCACAATTTATCTTAGCACAGATTTCAAAAATATTATTGGATAGTCATTCATAAGTTCACAAATGGCATTGGTTTCTTGGTGTTGTCACCTCGGAGAACTTCATTGCTCCGAAGCCACTTTGAGGAAATATAAAGTGACTTTTTTGCATTGAACAAAAATGGCATCATGGCATCTAAAATAGTTGTCTCTTTAACAAAATGACCTTCGATTGTGCATTCAAAGCATCTTAATTGCCAAACGAGGCCTGAAATATTTACTCCGGCGATACCAAGTACACCCAGTTTTGCCAACTAGGGATGTTTCGTACTTCTTGCACATTGCTCAGAATAATAAATATTGAATAAATGTTGATTAATATAAATGCATAATATATAACAAGAAATATTGATAAATATTGAATAAATATTGAATACATATTGAATTAAATATTGACGATATTGACACAAATGTAGGATCTTCTCACATGACGTCACATGCCGCCAGTTGTAACCGGACAGCGGAGACGTTTTTAGCGCAACACTGGAAAACATGTCTTGGTATCACATGCTATACAGGCTGTATGGATTGTAACACGTTTCAAAGTTTTGTTATGGTCGACAGGGATTGTTGGTGAGTGGGCGCATACAGACTGCTGAAACTGCTAGTTGTTCTCAGGTATGGACTTCGAGTGGTAGAACTCAACCAAACAATGTTGTTCTTCCTTTTCACTTCGGGAGTACAAAATATTTCATTTTGTCTAGTCACAATCCTGGAGTACAAAATGTATTGGTATGCATAACACCAACAAACGTCAGTTTTTCCAACACTGGTTGGAGTACATGTGAAGCCAATCCTATCCAGTATGAACCCGGAGTGCAAAAATGTTTTCAGAGATAAAATCTCTTAAGAAGTGCCTTAATTCTCATCCTGGTTCTTCCTGGGTGAAATTCCACAGAAAGAGATTGCCAAGTTGGTATTATGGTGGTTTAATGTGATTACGAGATGTTTTCAACAGATTTTGCCTCCATAATGCAAACAAATGGGTTAGGTTTGGGAGTTTGAAATGCTTCCCAAAATTTGTCATTTTTTCAAGAATTTGGCATTGTTGATATTCAAAAGCAGATTATGTTACAGTAGGTGGTAATTTTTTTATAAAAGATGTTTTTGAAATTTTGGGAATACTTTTTCAGAATATGATGTTCATGAACGTGACTAAGAAGATGTGACCACTCATTTTCGGTGCTGATGCTTACTTTTCAATTTGGATGATGATGTCACATTGGTATGGTGTAATGATGTCATAGGTATGGCACTGAGGCTTTGACTGGCTAATGCTACAAATGGTTCACATACCTTAATGTGATGGTCAAAGTAGCTTAACCTAAACTAACCTAACCCAACCTAGCATAACCTAACCTAACCTAACCTAACCTGCTTACCTCTTGGTTTATCGTAGCTATAATTTATTTAATGTGCCATGAGGTTAGGTTGACTGGCTAATGCTACAAATGGTTCACATACCTTAATGAGATGGTCGAAGTAGCTTAGCCTAAACTAACCTAACCTAACCTGCTTACCTCTTGGTTTATCATAGCTCTAATTTATATAATGCACCATGAGGTTAGGTTAGATTAAGCTTCTTCAACCATCTCCTTAAGGTATGTGAACCATTTGTAGCATTAGCCAGTCAAAGCCTCGGTGCCATACATATGACGTCATCACACCGTACCGATGTGATGTCATCGTTCAAATTGAAAAGTAGGTATCAGCACCAAAAATGAGTAGTTGCATCTTCTTAGTCACATTCATCAACATCATATTCTGAAAAACAAGTCCAGAAAATCCCAAAACACCTTCTATCAAAAATTTACCACATTTTTGGGGTAAATGTTTATAATTGTGATTTTTTCTAATAGTATGCTTTTTGATGCGATGAAGACGAAGTGATCACAAATTTTCTCTGCAAATGATTGCTTTTAAGTCAGTGACAGTTCATGCAATTGATGATGTCATGGCAATTTAATGATGTCAGGAATGATACCAGAGTGCGAAACTTACTTTCCAGGTTGAGAGTCAGAGTGCATACCGACTTCTTCCAGAGTACATTTTCATGGACATTCATTTTTATGCATGGAATCTGTTTACCAGTAACCGACCTGAAAAACCTATGCAATCAGTACCTACATAATATGCATAAGTAATATGCATTGTCATTTTTGGCCAATCAAATGTCAAAACATAGAAACAAAGAAGTGAACAATGGATGGCACAGCCTGGCAGCGACTGATGATAATCAGCACTGTTTCATCTCTCATAACTCACAGGAGCAATGTGCTTTCCTTTCACTGTTGGTCTCAGTACAAGGCTAGACATATGAAAAACAAACAAAAATACTTCACTTCGCCCTCAGCTCACAGCACATACCTACCTACTCAGCCAATTCCCTACATAATACGAATGCAACCGTGCTACTGCACAAGCCACAGTCACTGGCCAATTTCCCTATTGTTTTTTTACTCACACAGTTTACTAACAAACGGTGTGATGCAAATCACACACCGTGTTAAATCAAGTTTCACAAAGGTCTAGCTCTGTAATGACAAAAATTGTAATCCTATCGATGTTGCGAGTGTATTACAAACTGTGTGATTTTACAATGCCTTTCAGTAAAACAAAAACTACACAGATATTCCAACATAATATGATTTATTTACAATAATGACTAAGTGAAGAAATTCTGTTGAATTAATAATGTAATGAATAATTAAGATACATAAGACCAAACAATAGAAAATATGATATTTCATTATAAACAGTTTCCTTCAATGCCATAAACCCTTGAATGGAAAATCAGCTGACATCCCAGCATGCCGAGAATCCCTCCCTGGATTCTCGGCCTGCTAATGTATATGCTTCATTATCCTCAATATGGGAGCGGATACAGAGGCACTGGGGGCACATTGTGCCCCCAATGGAAATTTGCGCTCCTTCAGCCTGGAATAGCGCTCCTCCAGGAAGGTTCGAGTGCACCTTCCATCCCGATTTTTTTCAGCCAGAGGCTGCCCTCCAGAGACCAAGTGCCCCATAGCAATTCATGGATCTGCCCAGCCCTCATTCACCTGATGTTTTTGGGCCTGCTCCCCCCCCCATAAGATTGGCGAGAGATTGCCATTCATGTACTTTTCATTAAAAGGCATCTTCCGCTGAGCAACATGACTGTCACACTCCTACCGCAGAAGGACGTTTTACTGGTTCTAAGGTGGTTAGTCTCTTTACCCTTTGGATCTGTTCCTGACATGGATGGAAGATATACCTACTGTATGAAATTGTAATGGGGAACAAAAGATAACAAAGCTGCCATTAAGAAGACGTACTGAAAACAGCGACGAACCCACTATGCACCCCATCACAACCCATCAAGTGTCCAAAACATCACCGGATTCGGACCACGATTTCATCCTAGCTGCCCCATTCCCCCAGCAATTATTTTGTTTGCCAAGACGGAGTGATGGCATCTGCTGCCACTGCCCGGGCAATTCACCCTCCCCGTCGGGGGCGGATACAAAAATTTCCATAAGGCAATTGTCTGGAGGGTGTGTCATTTCTTCTGAGGGCTCCTCTGCTAAAGCACCTGGAGGGGTACCTCCGCCGGAAGCCTCCGAGGGTTGCCTAAGGCTGAACAATTTGTGGGGGGGGGGGGAGGTATTCAAGCATTTGCAGAGTGGCTCCTCTGCCCGGCCAGAGGAGAGCCACCTTCCATGTGGGGGCATTGGAGGAATGTACCCCAATGCCCCTGTATCCGGCCGTACCCGTACTTTTTACCATGTTATCTGAGGCCTTACCCTACATTGATAGTTAAATTTGTAGTTCCTCAATCATTAAAATTTATCAATCCACCCCTGGGTTCCGATGGCAGGCAAGCTCAAAGAATACGGAATTTGCATCACGACCAAATCGCAAAAATACAAGGCTGCACATGCGCCAGCAATGGAAAGACAGCAGAAAACCAGTAGTATCGCCATGCTTGGCCCACGATGAGGGGTTGGTGAAGTGACTGGATTTAATTTGCGTGAGTGATTTGTGTATGTGTTTTGTGAGCACAGCTTCATAAGCTATTGAGGACAGCATGAAGTGATTCAACATGGCAGTGACCTTTGTGTTTTGTGGATCAGTTTATGCTGGTTGTGGGCTGTGGCGGGTATGTAGGCGCCTACCTAGGACCTACCTAATGACTGATGCAAGTGGAGGTTTGCATGCATGAAGAAGAAGCCCCCTTAGCTATCTTCAATCCGGTATGTTACTTACACAATGCATGTACTAATGCCAGTGGGGTCCTAGAGGCTCTAGCATGGGTGTTGATTTTTGAAAATTATTTGGGGGTGGGGTGGGGCAAAATACGTGAAGGCAATGGGTAGGCCCAAATATATTGGAGGGGACACTCCATGGGGTTCCATGTTAAAAGTTGAAATTAGTGTGTGGGGGGGGGTGAAGCCAACATTGAGGGGACACTTTCCTCCTCAAAAGGGTAAAACAACAAACACCCCTGGGCTCTAAGCAGGTAGTAGCTACCCTATTCACCTACCTACCTAGGTTTGTGTACTCGGGCCTTCCCAGAGGGCAGCCTTTTCTTCCAAGGGACACCTTTTCCTCAGAGAGGTGCCTCTGGCAGACAAATTTGAGGGGTGCATTCTAGCCTTCCTGGAGGGGCGCATTTACCCGGCCGGAGGGGTGCCAACTTTTCATGGGGCAGAGTTGCATGCCCCCAGCGTCCCTCTTGTGTCTCCCCCGGCTGGGGGGGGAGCATGGCCATGGGGGGATTCATGAGAAGAACTAAGCATAGCCATCTATTCAGATGTTTGGTTCTAGCCTGTAATGTCCCTCTTCATCCTACAATGAAGATTAGGTACATAGGTACCTGAAGTAGTTTTCACTCTTGAAGTGTAGGTTGCTAAGAGGCTTGAACACCCTTGCTACTCGCCGCGGCGGAGCCTCCTCGAAAAACAAATCAAATTCATCCATGTTTCCTTTACTGCCACTGCTCCACCAAAATTCACACAGCCTAGAACATGTGTTATCGCAAGCTGTGTATTTGCCAAGATTGTGAACACCCGACATCCTTGGTGAAATTCAGACGATGTAATAACACACATTTCTGTGTAGTTTGTGCGCGAATGATCAATTCTGGTCGAAGCGCCCTAAAGCCCAAATAACTAACTGTGTAGTTTGTGACTAACAAATAATGTATTTTGGATTTTGTAGTTTTGTTAGCTCGTGATGTTAGTGAAATGCCATCTTTACAAATAACAGCAAAAACTGTGTATTCACACCGAATTCGGTATGAATACACAGCTTGTGATTTTAGTGAAATTGGCCTCAGATGTGAATTGTGATAGCAGTGCGCAAAGCAAAGTATCAGTCAGGGTCTTGTGTTTGCAGCATGACATTGTTAACCATGTCAGTTGGGGAAACAGTGGTTTTATATTCCATTTTTGGAAACTTTCCATTTTTGGAAATTGCTTCCATAATTGGGAACGCTATTTTAAAAAAATGGGAACGCTGGTGTGTCAGTGTTGGGTGGGTCTACTCTGTTGCCCTGGGTTGTTGCCGTGCCCATGCCCCGAAACTACCGAACCGAATTTAATCAGTGAGGATGGTGAGATGGTTGAGGAACTGAGCAAGCAGTTTAAATCATTGTTTACATTGGAGGATGTGACTAATCTGCCAACTGTGAACCACAGCTCAGTGACAGGTGATCAGTTACATGATGTTGATTTCCTTGATAGTGATGTTGTTTTGAATTATATCAGGAAAATAAAGCCAAACAAGGCAGCAGGACCTGATGGAATTTATGCTAGGGTATTGTGGGAAGCTGAAAAGGAACTGGCAATTCCACTTAGTATACTATTTTGTAGATCAGTTTCACGAAATGAAATTCCAACAGATTGGAAAAGGGCAAATGTAGTTCCTATTTTCAAGAAAGGAGAAAGAGGGAAAGTTGAAAACTATAGGCCAGTAAGCCTCACATCCCTAGTCTGCAAGGTACTTGAATCAATTATCAAGGATATAATAGTTAGTTTTCTGGAAGGAAACGGATTGATTCAAGATACTCAACATGGGTTTAGAAAAGGGCGATCGTGTCTCACAAATCTCTTCGACTTTTTAATTTTGCTACAGAACAATTTGATAAGGGAAATCAGGTTGATGTATCATATCTTGACTTTAGCAAGGCCTTTGACAAGGTACCTCATAAACGGTTAATGATGCAGCTTCTGGTCCATGGTATTGCAGGTACCATCCTAAAATGGATAGATTTGTGGCTTTCAGATAGACAGCAGAGAGTGATGCTAAATGGTACAAAGTCATCATGGCAAAATGTTCTTAGTGGAGTCCCCCAGGGGTCAGTACTGGGACCACTATTGTTCATTGTGTTTGTAAAGAACATTGAAAGTGGCCTAAGCAGCAAGGTTTTGAAATTTGCGGATGATTTGAAGGTCTTTAGGGCAATAACAGGGCACAATGAGCAGGTCTTGCTGCAGAAAGACTTAGACGAGCTTGTGAAGTGGTCCGAAAAATGGCAAATGAAATTTAATTTGTATAAGTGCAAAATCATGCATGTAGGTAGGCAGCATATCAAGGCTCTGTACTTGATGGATGGCCAAGTACTATCTGTGACTCAGCAGGAGAAGGACTTAGGTGTTATTTTGAACACAAAATTGGGGGCATCAGAATAGACCAAAGAAGCCAGGAAGAAGGCACTAAGAATGCTTGGGGCAATAAATAGGAATGTATCATACAAAAGTGAGGAAGTCATCAGGAAGCTTTACTGTGCATATGTCAAGCCACATTTGGATTGCTGTGTCCAAGCTTGGTCCCCTAGTTATGAAAAAGATTGTTGGCTTTTAGAGAGAGGACACAAGAGGGCAACAAAAATGGTGAATGGTATAGGCAACCTGGCATATGAGGAAAGATTGAAGAAACTGAATATGTTTCCACTCAGATATAGAAGGCTGAGAGGAGATCTCATTGAGGTCTTTAAATTTGTTCATGGTCAGGAACAGGGTTATCTCAGGGAACTGTTTGAATTTAACAGAAATGATGCAATTAGAGGTCATCAATTCAAAATTAAAGTTAATCACAGCAGGACAAGGTTAAGACAGTCTTTCTTCACCAACAGGGTAGTAGAACACTGGAACCAGCTGCCAGAAACTATTGTCAGTAGCAACACACTGAACATCTTTAAAAACAGCATAGATAATCATTATAAGAATAGGGGGCTTGTTTTTCTGTATTCCAGGGAGAGTTGATCGACGCATTTGGTGGACAACTGGTTCAGTGTACAGAGTGCAACCAAGAAGGGCCCTTGTGGCTCATAGTTGCACTGATCTTTTATGTCTTTATGTCTAATCAAACCTTCACCCCTCGATGCAATGGGGTCGATTTCCTTGGGAGTTTTGAATATGGGGACTCTCACCGATGCATAAAGCTATTAAATTACCCCTTAATCTTGCAGCGGCCATTTTGAAACCATTTTGAAAATGTGGCGGTGCCCATGCTCCTAAACGGCTCGACTGAATTTCATGAAACCTTCACCAATCGATGCAGCATAGTCAGTTTACTTGGGACTTTACAATATGGGTCGATATACTTGGGAATATGGTGACCTTGGCCTCAGGTCAAGTTCACCAAAAAATCACAAAACAAAAACAAACAAAACCTTCACCAATCGACGTGACGTGGTGGTCAAGATCATCATATTGAAAAGTCCCAAGTATATCGACTACGTCACGTCGATTGGTGAATGTTTCATGAAATTCGGTTGTGTACTTTCGGAGCATGGGCGGCGCAACAACCCTTGAAAAGAGTTTATGAACTTTTGATGACCTTGACCTAAGGCTAAGGTCACCATATCGAAAAGTCCCAAGTATATCGACCACGTCACGTCGATTGGTGAAGGTTTCATGAAATCCGGCCTCGTACTTTCGGAGAATGGGCGTCAAAACAACCCTTAAAAAGAGTTTGATGACCTTGACCTAAGGTTAAGGTCACCATATTGAAAAGTCCGAAGTATATCGACCACGTCACATCGATTGGTGAAGGTTTCTTGAAATTTGGTTACATACTTTCGGAGCATGGGCGGCGCAACAACCCTTAAAAATAGTTTATGCACTTTTGATGACCTTGACCTAACGCCAAGGTCACCATTTTGAAAAGCCCCGAGTATATCGACCACGTCACGTCGATTGGTGAAGGTTTCATGAAATTCTGCCCGCGTACTCTCGGAGCATGGGCGGTGCAACAACCCTTACAAAGAGTTTTCTGTATTTTTGATTACCTTGACCTGAGGCCAAGGTCATCATATTTAAACGACTCGAGTATATCGGCCATTCCACGTCGATTGGTGAATGTTTCATCAAATTCGATTCAGTACTTTCGGAGTATAGGCGTGACAAATAGCCTCAAAAACGATTTTGTGTATTTTGATGATCTTGACCTAAAGCTAAGGTCACCATATTCAAAGCCCCACGTGTATCGATCACGTCACGTCGATTGGCAAAGGTTTCAAGAAATTGTGTTCAGTAGTTTCGGAGTATGGGCGTGGTAAAAAGTCTTCAAAATGTATTTTATTTTATTTTATTTTCTTCTTTTCTTTTTTGGTGACCTTGACCTAAAGCCAAGGTCACCATATTCAAAAGTCCCAAGTATATCGACGATGTCACGTCGATTGGTGAATGTTTCACGAAATTCGGTTCAGTAGTTTAGGAGCATGGGCACCGCAACAATTGCAAATAAAGATGTACTTATTTTGCGACCTTTGGTCAAGGTCATGGTCACCATATTGTAAAGTCCGAAGTAAATCGACTATGCTGCATCGATTGGTGAAGGTTTCATGAAATTCAGTCGAGCCGTTTAGGAGCATGGGCGCTGCAACATTTTCAAAATGGTTTCAAAATGGCCGCTGGAAGTTTAAGGGGTAATTTAATAGCTTTACGTATCGGTGAGAGTCACCGTATTCAAAAGTCCCGAGGAAATCGACCCCATTGCATCGATTGGTGAAGGTTTGATAAAATTCGGTTTGGTAGTTTCGGAGCATGGGCACAGCAACAACCCAGGGCAACAGAGTAGACCCACCCGTCAGTGTTCCCATTTTTGAAAGCTATTACATCATCACTGCACTCAAATCAATTTTAGCTAGAATTAAAGAAAAATCGCTTGTTGTAGCTGGTTGCATCTATATGGTAGCACCTTATTATATCAGTTGGGCTTTGCACCTAAGGAAGCACTAGTTGAAGTATATTTTCAATTTTTTTTTAAAGTCAGCTACAGTGTATCAGGGAAATATATCCAGGTGAAGTAGGTTAATATGTTGTTATTTTAATCACTGTTCACCCTGGTTTTGTTTTAAGTTGTATTTTATTAACAAAATACACTCTTTGTGTATTCCAACAAATCAAATAGTTCGTCAAAAGTGCAGCCATTTAGAAAAACAATGATGCTGAAGCCATGAGGCAGTGTGTCCAGTGGCATGGTTGAGGTTGTCATGGTGAGTTGGATTTTGGAGCATGGTAACTTGAATTTTGTCTTAATGGTTGTAATTGTTGCAGAAACACAGATTCATAAATAGAACATAGTTTTGCATTCCATTTTTTTGAAAATTTTGTTCCCAATTATGGAAGTAATTTCCAAAAATTGAAGGTTTCCAAAAATGGAAAATAAAACCACTGTTTCCCTAACTGATGTGTTCAAAGTTGCTAATGGTTATGACGTCATATAAAAAATGGTGTTGTGTGAAGAACATGTGAAGCTTCATCAGAGATTGTCAAGGAAATAAACATCTCAGTCAGCATGCTCTACATCGCTTATTCGGTCCGCGTCATGTCAAGGATTGGTGCAGTTGGTTAGGGCTTTCGCTTTCCGTACAGGTGGTGGTGGGTTCGAATCTCGGTGCCTGTGCATTTTTAACCTAATCACACAGTTGTTAGCGGTCAAGGCTGTTGGTTAATGTTGCACTTTAGATTGCTTTACACTATCATATGAGTTAGACATAAAAGACAAAGGATCAGTGCAACTATGAGCCACAAGGGCCCTTCTTGGTTGCACTCTGGACACTGAACCAGTTGCCCACCAAATTTGTCGATCAGCCCTCCCTGGAATACTGAAAAGCAAGCCATCTATTCTTATAATGAGTGTCTATGCTGTTTTTAAAGGTGTTGAATGTTTTTTGAATTGATGACCTCTATTTGCATCATTTCTGTTAAATTCAAACATTTCCCTGAGATATCCCTGTTCCTGACCATGAACAAATTTAATGACCTCAATGAGATCTCCTCTCAGCCATCTATATCTAAGTGAAAACATATCCAATTTCTTCAATCTTTCCTCATATGCCAAGTTGCTTATACCATTAACCATTTTGGTTGCCCTCTTTTGTACTCTCTCTAAAAGCCAACAATCTTTTTCATGACTAGGGGACGAAGCTTGGACACAGTATTCCAAATGTGGCCTGACATATGCACAGTAAAGCTTCCTGATGACTTCCTCACTTTTGTATGATGCATTCCTATTTATTGCCCCAAGCATTCTTAGTGCCTTCTTCCTGACTTCTTTGGTCTGTTCTGATGCCCCACATTTTGTGTCCAAAATAACACATAAGTCATTCTCCTGCTGAGTCACAGATAGTACTTGGCCACCCATCAAGTATGGAGCCTTCATACGCTGCCTACCTACATGCATGATTTTGCACTTATCAAAATTCAATTTCATTTGCTATTTTTCGGACCACTTCACAAGCTCGTCTAAGTCTTTTTGCAGCAAGACCTGCTCATTGTGTCCTGTTATTGCTCTAAAGACCTTCAAATCATCCGCAAATTTCGAAACCTTACTGCTTAGGCCACTTTCAATGTTATTTACAAATATATTGAACAATAGTGGCCTCAGTACTGACCCCTGGGGGAATCTACTAATAACATTTTGCCATGATGACTTTGTACCATTTATTATCACTCTCTGCTGTCTACCTGAAAGCCACAACTCTAGCCATTTTAAGATGCTACCTGCAATACCATGGCCCTGAAGCTGCATCATTAACCGTTCATGGGGTACCTTGTCAAAGGTCTTACTAAAGTCAAGATATGCTACACCAACCTGATTCCCTGATCAAATTGTTATGTAGCAAAATTAAAAAAGTCCAAGAGATTTATGAGACAAGATCGCCATTTTCTAAACCCATGTTGAGTATCTTGAATCAATCTGTTGCCTTCCAGAAAACTAACTATTCTATGTTGCCTTCCAGAAAACTAACTATTCTAGCCTTGATAATTATCAAGAATACTCAAATCAATTCTAATTGATTCGAGTACCTTGCAGACTAGGGATGTGAGGCCTACTGGCCTATGGTTTTCAACTTTCCCTCTTTTCCTTTCTTGAAAATAGGCATTTTCTCCTTTCTTGAAAATAGCCCTTTTCCAATCTGTTCGAATTTCATTTCGTGAAACTGATCTACAACATATTATACTAAGTGGAATTGCCAGTTCCTTTTCAGCTTCCTGCAATACCCTAGCATAAATTCCATCAGGTCCTCTTGCCTTGTTTCGCTTTATTTTCCTGATATAATTGAAAACAACATCACTATCAATGAAATCAACATCGTTTAACTGATCACCTACTGTCCCCATTACAGTTCCTAACCAAATCCAAATCTTTTGCTCGCATTGCTGCTCTGGTTTTCTGCTTCGCATCGTCTCTAGCTTTTTATACGACCTTAGATTTACGATATTTGAAGCTTCCTTAAACACTCTAAATGCAACTTTCCTAGCCTTAATTGCTTTTATCAAATACGGCATAAAGGGGACGAGTGGTCTAGGGGTAAGATGCTCGTCTCACAATCGAAAGATTGTGGGTTCGAGTCTCACCTGTCGCTACTCTTCGCCCGCGACCAACCGGCGTGATAGATTGGCGACGCTATATGACTCAACAGTCGACGTGTCGAAAAACCAATAACCAACCAACCAACCAACCAAATACGGCATAAGCCATGCTTGCTTTCCTACCCTTCTTTTGCGCGTTTGGTTTTGGGGACATGTCTAATCTAAAGATCCCTCAAGTAAGATTTGAACTTTTCCCACATCTCACAGGGATTTAAATTAGAGAATTCTTCTTCCCATTCTATGGCACTTAAAGCCACTCTCATGCAGTCAGAGTCTGCCTTGTTAAAATTTGGAACCTTTGCCAAATTATCCATGATTGTGCCAGCTACTTGTGCCTTGAATCTCACTATGTTATGGTCACTTCTTCCCAGAGTTTCTCCTACAGTCAAGTCCTGAACTAAATCACTTAAATCTGAGAAGACAAGGTCCAAGAATGAGCCCTGCCTAGTTGGTTCCATTACAAACTGGTGTAAGAACAGGGCCTCTAAGGATTTCCTAAACATTTTACATGATGGGCAGCCAACACCAACATCTTCATATCCTTTTAGATTAGTCACCAAGAATAAAGCATTTCCTCCGAAAGTTTCTACTGATTTCCTCACAAATCACCTCATCAAGCTCCAGTTGCTGAGAATGTGGCAAGGTTCCTGACTGGTACAAAGCTCTTATCCTCAGTTTAATGCTCTTGCCTTTTCCCACAGTGACATCAAGCCATATGGACTCCACAGACACATTTTTTGTTAACCCCATCTGCTACTTTTTGAGAACTGAATAAGCTATTCACATAGAGCATTACACCACCCCCTTTTACTACTGGACCCCTATTGCACGAAAACACAGGGTATCCTTGGATCTCATAGTCCTGCAAGTTATCCCCAAAATACCCCTCACTGACACATGCCTCAGTAATGCAAACAAAATCTGGTTCCTCCTCAGCAACATAACACTTAACATATGTTCCATAACCAGCTTTGGCTTTTTCATGTTGAGTAGCTCTTTCATCTCTGGATGAGCTACCACTCTGCCCCCTTGAACTACTGCTATCCATATTTGCTGACTGTGAGGTTCTATTGCTAGGCTGTCACTATTGGCATATCCCTGAGATGGCAATGCCACTTCTTCCCTCCCTCCCCCCCCCATTGTCTAGTTTCCCTGAAGGACATGCTCATATACTTTGCTTAACACATGCACTCCCCTCCCCCCCCTCGACGCCGATACGTTCACACCTGGCTTGACTGACGATGTTATGGGCGCTGTATAACCTAGGCAGTTGATACGCCCCTAAACCCCAATAGCAACAATAACGACAACAACACATGCACCCCCTTCTCTGCGAAGTGCAGGCCATTCCTCTGATAGAGATCTCATGAGCCTGCACCACTTGTCAAAGGTCAAACCTAACTCATGGCAGAGCCTACCTACCCTGGCATTGGCTGCCAGTGCCCTAGAGCTCCACTCAGGGGAGACTCCAGCCCTAGGCAGAATAGCAGTCATTTGCTTGGTTGAGGAGTTGCTTCATGTAATAATATTTGTCCATGAAAGTAAAGAGGGAAATACTAAATTAAAGCCTACTCATGCAATGTTATTAACTTTTGTTAATAACCTCCTAGGTTATTAACTTTTGACAACGAACCACTGTGATCAAGTAAAAGTGCTCAAAATTCACTGAACTGTGTGCAAATTGAGTTACGATGCATAAGGTTTGAAGAAAAATATCCTCCACACATTCCGGATTACAATGCACAAATCCAACCTTGTCTATGCATGAAAATAAAATGTGTCAGAACAAATGCTCACTGGAAAGAATGTGACAAGATTATGACACACCTGGTGAGCAGAAGACAAATTTATTTGCTAGGAAGCAAATTATAGTGGCCATTGCGTATGATTTGATAAGTCTTCTGCAACCAAATTGATACCATATTTAAAAAAAACTGAATGACGTCATGCGGGCTTGAAGGAAAACTTCGATCTACCTTCTGGTAAAGGTACCTTGGGTTTGTTATTGTCACACATACCAACGCAATTTTAGTTCGTGTCGTAAAACCAATAACCAACCTATTCAGTGCAAATGCCTGTTGCAAATGTCAGGGTCGTTTCGGTGCCATGTTCTTTTTCACAATCACATCCCATTTCTGTGTTGTGTTCCTGGCACTAGGATTGACTCATGCATGATACTGCGACTGCGACAGCGACCCCCGGCCGCTCTACACTGTTTCTTAGTTTTCTCCGGAGCAAGTAAACACCGCAGTTTCATAGTGTGCTTATAGACATGCGAACTTCTTACCGTGATTGTGTGACGCCGCCGTGAACTGTGAGTGTTTTAATCATCCGTAAATCGCCATATCAAGTTTTGGATAATTCAGCTGTGCTGATGCGTGTATTGTGTGGGGGCAAGCCACATTTTTCCGAGAAAACCTTCGTAAGCGTGTGACAAGATTCATAATTAAACCAAGTTCCCGGTCCTGTCATCGAAATTTCATCATCAGTGCAAGCTTCCGAGAAACCAGCAAAAAGTACAGAACTATCGTCATGTCCTCCAGCCGCCGAACAGCCACCAGTCGCAAACGCGCAAGAACACCTCCATCAATCTTTTCGCACCCCTCCACCCCCGTCAACTTCCCCCCTAGGACAACCGCCGCAGATGTCTGCGGGTCCGGAAGTCAGTACCGACCCGGGCAAGCCGAGCCCGGCCGCGGCCGGCGCTAACGTCAACATTGCCGAGCCGTCCGCTGGCTTGGTCCGGCCCGCCGAATCCGTCCCGGTCGGACGCTGACGACGGCTGAGGAGGCGAGGATGCCGGGGCGGACAGCAGGTGAAGAGGAGAACCCTGCAACGAGCATTACTATCATCTCAAAGGAGTGCTGCTCTGCATACCACTCCCGGCACTGGGGAAGCCCCCCGTCGTGTAGTGTCGCCCATCTTGCTCGTTCCACTCTCCGTCCACGGGACCGGTGGTAGCACAGGAGAACTGCCGGCCAAGAAATCTGCGCCGGATGTCGTGTTCAGCAGCGGCGACATCGCATGAACCGGGTCACGGATCAACAGCGTTTCCGCGACAGGCTCCCTTCTTCTTTCGTCATTCCGTATCGCCTCACCATCGGTCAGACTCAGCATACGTTGCGTGCTGCCACTTGCCCTGAGCCGGTGCGCACCCTGGCGATTGGACATGCTAACGTCCAGTCATTAGTGCCGAAAATGAACTGTGTTCTTCGCACTCTGCAAGAACACAAACTAGACCTTATGTGCTTATCCGAAACTTGGCTCTCTTCCGCCGTGTCCGACAGAATCCTAGTATTTCCAGGCTATAAACTAGTGCGTCGTGACCGTCCGGCCCAGTCGGGCCGCGGCCGTCCAGCTGCTGCAGCCCGAGGCGGTGGCGTCGCCATCCTATGTAAGGAAAAATTCAATATAAAGCTGCTGCCTATATCAAGTACCGGTTCGTCCTGCGAGACGCTGTGGGTGTCTGTGAGTGGCGGGGGACGCCGTGCTGTCACTGTGGGGGTGGTTTACCGCCCGCCATCGGAGCCCGTATCTGACGGCCTGGACGAGCTACAAGACCAGCTGCGTGCCGCCATCAGTCTCGGCAAGCCAACCTTTTGCCTGGGCGATATGAACATCAATCTTCTTCGTTCCGACTGCCCCGGTGTTCGTCGCTACGGACAGGTGCTGCAGGATCTCGGCCTCTCTCAGCTTGTCCGGCAGCCGACCCATCTGTGGCCGACGGAAACACTGCTGGACCATATCATCACCAATGTCCCGGATATTGAGTCGGCCATTCAGCTGCCGCTCATACCGATTGCTGACCATCTGACAATAATTGTGCGCGTGCCCTACCCTGGGCTGCGGTGTCGCCGGGCGTCCTTCACCTATCGCCCCTGGCGCAAGATTAACTTGGACGCCTTGTGCCTTCATTTCTTCCAGGCGGACTGGAGCAGTATGTACCGGGCAGCTGGGGTGGACGCGAAACTAAAGGAGTTCATGCACTTGTGGCATGTGGCGGTGAACGTGTATTGTCCCCTCAAGACCGTCCACCCCCGCCGGGCATGTTGCCCGTGGGTAGGTGACAGTCCGTACCTGCTGCAGCTCATCCGTGACCGTGACCAGGCTTTTCAGTCTTGGCGTAGCTATCGCACGGATTATTACTTGGTAGCTTATCGGAGGCTGCGAAACCGTGTGAAATGTGCGTTTGCAAAAGCCAGGCGTGACTTTGTGTGTGCGCAAATGCTGACAGACCGTGCCAATTTCTGGCGCCACATCCGGGACTTTGCGCTCCGACCGGCCGGGGGAGGGGAGGGGGCCGTGAGGGGCCTGGCAGCGACGGTGGCGGACGAATTTAATCGTCACTGCTTCCGTGGGCCCACGCATTGCCGCTGATCTCGTTGCTGGCAACCGCGGCGTTCCACTCATCCCTCCGCGACCACCTTGTGTGACTACCACCGGCCTCCGTCTACACCCGGTGACCCTGCCCGAACTATTCAGAGCCATATGTGAGATGTCTTCGTCGAAAGCGGTTGGCGTCGATGGCGTACCACTGCACGCTCTCCGCAACTGTTTTCCGGTTCTCGGGCCTCACCTATTTCACATCATTAACACTTCTGTCGTCTCCTGCGTGTTCCCTACCTGGTGGAAAACTGCTTCGGTTGTTCCACTTCACAAATCTGGGCCTCGCGATGTCGCCAGTAACTTTCGTCCAATCTCTATTTTGCCAGTCTTATCCAAGTTATGTGGAAAAGTAGTATGTATCCAGCTGTCCTCTTATCTAGTCACTAATCACATTCTTTCCTCCTCCCAGTATGCATACAGGCCATGCCATTCGACGGAGGACGCCCTGGTCGACGCTGTCGAGTGGATCACACGTCGTGTCGACACTGGTCACATCGCTTCGGTCATCTCAATCGACCTAAGCAAAGCATTCGACAGCGTCGACCATGATATCCTCC
Source organism: Ashinkailepas kermadecensis (assembly GCA_034440615.1). Classification (NCBI taxonomy): domain Eukaryota; kingdom Metazoa; phylum Arthropoda; class Thecostraca; family Neolepadidae; genus Ashinkailepas; species Ashinkailepas kermadecensis. The sequence goes on from JAOTOM010002433.1 coordinate 37,784, forward strand.
TGCGGAAGCTGCAGTGGTACGGCGTCGACCCGAGGTGGTTTGACAGCTACCTTACTGACCGGCGGCAGGTGATGAGGGGCGGCTCTTTATCCCTTCCGCTATCCCATGGTATTCCTCAGGGATCCCTGGTTGGTCCCTTGCTGTTCAGCATCTTCATGAATGACCTGCCAGCATACCTTCCATACGGACGTCTGGTATCATATACCGACGACACCCAGCTGCTAGACTCTGCACATCCTGATGAATTACCCGTTCTTAAATCCCGGCAGGAGAACACCATCCTTGCTATTCAGTCTTACTTCACATCCAACTCCTTGAAGATGAACCCCACTAAAACTACCCTACTGCGTGTCGGCACGACCCAATCCCTAAAAAAGCCACATCCTACCAACTCAACATTAGCAGTCACGTCCTAACCCCCTCGCCATTCGTGAAGATGCTGGGAGTCATCATTGACCGCACCCTATCCTGGGAGGAGCACATATCCCACGTTGTTAAAAAGTGCAACTCCACCTTGTTCTGTCTCCACAATATCCGTCACCATCTCACACCCGAAGCACGCAAACTCCTAATTCAATCTCACGTCTTTCCATACATCCTATACTGCCTCACTGTATGGGGCGGGGCTGCCCAATGTCACCTTGGACGAGTGCAGAAGGCGATCAATTTCGGGGCTAGGATCGTCGTAGGGGCTCGTCGTCGTGATCATATCCCGCCGACAGTGGCAACGCTGGGCTGGCGCAGTGTCAGTGACCTCATCACCCACCGCGACAACATCGCCGTGTTCAGAGCCCTGAATGATCCGCGAGCCCCCGAGGCGATCCGTTCTCTGTTCCGCCGGCGGTCGGATGTCTCCCGGCGCTCCACTCGTGCGACGGTGGCTGGGGCACTGGAGCCACCGCCTTTCCGCCTCAGCATGTCACGTAGAACCTTCTCCTTCCGGGCAGCCTCGGCCTGGAACCTACTGCCGCCGGCCACTTCCGCTTCTCGGACACGGGGCGAGTTCGTCGCGATGCTGAACAACGTCTTATAAATTGACTTCACTTGTTCGGTTTTCACATGTATCCTGTTGTATTACCGCTTTCATTTTTGCTCATGTTTGTGAAATGTATCTGACTGTATTCTGACACAAACCAAATATTAATCCATTTTATGGAATCGGTTTGTTAAATCTCGCAAATACAAAAATACTGATTGTGATTACCAAGCTTAATATTAATACTTATTTGTAGTTATTGTTATCCGTTTTTGGTACATAACTTAAGTGCCCCTCATTCTTTACTCAATGGCAGCTGACAAGTTAACAATTGTAATGCTAAGCATGAATAATTATACTGTGTTTCACTCTCTACTTTGTGTCATGGCATACTATTCACAAAGATACATGCTTTATATCATTTGTTCATGACTTGCATTTGAGTCACAAGACTCAAATGACTCATGGTGACTCAAGTGATTGACTCGTGATTCAACTAATTTAAAAAAGAAAGATGTGATTCAACTCTCGACTCAAGATATGTTTTGGGGAAAATAATCGATTCAACTCTCGACTCATCCAAAAATGATTGATTCATGACTCGATTCTTGATTCAACTTGAGTCGAGTACAAGTCTGATGGGGACAGTGGTTATATAGGTGCACCCAGGTCCTGCAGGAATAGGATCAACTAAAGGAGAGTTGCAGGGGTATGCTGAGTGAGGAGGGCTGCAGAAGCAAATAGGGAAATAATGCTGCAGAGGTGTGTCTTCGAATTCAGCAAAAGGAGAAAGTGAATTTAGGCTCTCCTGGAACCAAGGGGACAGAGAGTGCACTTAGAGGAATGGAAAGCTGTATAGGTGCTTTCAGGGGAGTGAAGCTTTAGAGGAAAGCCAAGGAATGAATGCTCCACAGGTGCATCCAGGGTTTTTCCAAAATAAAGAGAGGTAGTGTGTGGGTGTGTCCAGGTTCTGAGGAAGGAAGATGCACAAACATGAATTAATGGTTGCAGAGCACTAGGAGGAGAGAAGTTGCAGAGGTGTGCCCTGGGGGAGAAATGGGGCAGATGCACTTCCAGGAGTTCTGTGAAGGAGAGGAAGTTAACATAGGGGCACCCAGCATCATTGGAAGTACAATGCACTTAGAGCATCCATCCAGTCAGGGGTACCTGCCCTGTGAGGGTTGCTCTGTCCAATAAAGAGTAGCATGTCTGACAATGAGTCTCCACTGATGGAAAAGCACCCCACCCCCAAAAAAAAGAACACCAGAGGAGCACTAAGCTGTTGGAGGGGCACTCCATTTAACACGCCCACCAGAGGGGCAGAATCCTCCCACTCCTACTATTCAATATCTCGTAAATGGGTAGGGTATTGTAAGGAAATCTTGGATGTTGCTAAAATTTGTTAAGCACATCCTGCACAATTTTTTTATATTGGCAAATATAGGAACTGCATAGGTGCAAAGTTGACCAACCGCCAGCCACCGAGCGTTCAAGGTCACAAAGGTTTTGTCGGCGCTGTATGGCGGCCAATCTCGACCTCACTTAGCCCTGGTCATTGATCTAGGGTCGTACAAATTATACTGCAGCAAGTATCAGGCACATGGTTTATTCACCTAACAGTGATTCCCCTGCGTTGTGGCTTAGATACATGCAAACTACAGTAGAGAAAGGGACATGGGAATGACAGATGCACCAGTTTGTGCTACATAACTTGAGGTAACCAGCTACATTTAGGACAAGTGGAAGTGAGTGCCTTCATAGTACGTCCACATAGACCCCATATATACCCAGTGGTATACTCAGGATTGTTATTCAATGGAAGGTTCTTACTAAGGGTGCCTTCAATGGATGGAATGCCCCCAATAACCGGCAAACTACGATAGAGATACATACACAAATACTACTATATATATATATATATATATATATATATATATATATATATATATATATATATATTGTATTTGTGTATGTATCTCTATCGTAGTTTGCCTGTTATTGGTGGGCATTTCATCCATTTAGTAAGAACTTTCCATTGAATAACAATCCTGAGTATACCACTGGATATATATGGGGTCTATGTGGACTTACTATGAAGTCACTCACTTCCACTTGTCCTACATGTAGCTGGTTACCTCAAGCTATGTAGCACAAACTGGTGCATCCGTCATTCCCATGTCCCTTACTCTACTGTAGTTTGCATGTATCTAAGCCACAACGCAGGGGAATCACTGTTAGGTGAATAAACCAGGTGCCTGATACTCAGTCATCTGATTAAGATTTGAGTATTATAGCTTTTGGATATTATGTTTTGAAGGATCAGGTTTGAGCATTGAGGTTCTACCATTCTGGGACAGACACATGTAAGTTTAGAACTGCTGAACTTGTTGCTCCATCATCATACAATTATTTTTATCTTACAGTGTCATTGCCTCTGAGGTAGGGCTACCATATCTGGGATGTTGCTGTTTGCCACATGTGCTTAACAGGATGAGGTCTAATCCTTTGACATGTTCTGGATGTTGTTTTCATGAAGATTTCAATGTTCATGAAGATTCATGACATCACTCAAGCCATTTTTCCATTTTGAACCTTTGTTGCATGTCCATTCTTCAGAGATATCATATCAAGGAAATCTAGTAGAGCAAAAGTATCAGTTGAGTTGTGTCTGTTCATATTTAGTATGCAGTCTAAGCATCAGGAAATGTATTGATTGATTAATTCAAGTTGCATCAGTATCATAAGTTTGACAAATAGTGGAACTTTTTCACTGCTGGAGGTTTTGGTGTAATTGGTCTGACCTGCATAAGGTGTCTGTCGATTTCCAGAAATGCAGCTTGATCTTGTATTTTATATGTTCATTCCGTTGTGTTGCATGCTTGTGACGTCCTGGGGATAATTCCGTGACGTGTTTACGTGACAGATGCAGGCGCAGCTATATGTTGACATCTTCAACATCTCATGTTGAAATTGTACCAGCCAGAATGAGTCATGTTGACATGGCTGGTCTTGGAATTCCAATTTTTTTTTATCTCCTGTAGATTCCTATGTGAATGTTGCCCACCAGCACAAAGTATCTCCCAATATTGCCATAAGATCAAATCGGTCTGAATGTGTTGCCTTGCTAATCTACTTTGTAACTACTATTTTGCTGGTACAGTCACAATGTCATGAATTCTCAAGAGATCCATTGTTGGAGCAATATTTATGGTGGCATTATGCTGTGGAGCAGTTTTTCTTTACATGAGATTATGGCAGAGTGTCACAGTTGGGAGAGTTGGGGGAGTAAATGAGGCCAGATGAATGTTCAGACTTGACACTTGTCTGTGTGTGTGACACGGCCGATGCCGCCGCAGATGGCGGCCGGGCGCGACCAGCCGTCGCCGGCAGCCAGCGACCGCGACCGGGAGTTCGAGCCCACCGTCGACATGATGGTCAACGATTTCGACGACGAGGGTACGCTGGACGAGGCTGAGGCTACCGAGACGGCAGAGCAGCAGCGTGATGAGGCTGACCTGCTGCAGCGCGAGCAGGACATGCCCATTGAGAAGCTGCTGGCAATGTACGGCCGCTGTGCAGACGGCGACGACGGCGATGCACCTGAGGAGGCGCCCGCCGATGAAGAGGAAGCCGAGAAGGACGAAGACGCGGAGGATGCGTCGCAATCCAGCTCGGCTTCCGAAGAAGCGGCTAGCAATCAAGTAGGTGGTCGTGCTAGTGTAATTTATTTGAGTGAGGTGGACATCATGCGTTAAGTTTTATGGACGGGAATGTGTGATATGGAAAGACTGCCCCTGTTGCATTTGAGCCGGTGTTGGGGAGTGATGACGGGCGAGGTGACGTCATTGTCATGTTGTCGGTGCCGTGTTGACGTCACGCCATTGCGTCTTGACCTTGCAACCCTCAATCGACAGGTATGACCTGACCTCCCAGCTGTATCTAGCAGCTTTGACCTGATCCTGTGGTGTCAGTTAACAGCATGCAACTTTATCTTGTATATGGCAGCCAGAAATGCATGGCTTTGAATTACTGTCTTGGACGTGTATGCCACTGCATTGTTTTAACTGGGTAAAACCATGGCTTAAGTCAGCTTGACGAAGCTACTTTTAGCCACCAAGCTTGTAAAACTGGCAAAGAGTTTATCTTCTGTCCAGTTTTGTCTAGTTTCGTCCTCTATCTAGTTTTGTTTAGTTTCGTCCTGTCTTGTTCCGTCCTCTGTCTAGTTTTGTCGTCTCTCTAGTTTTGTCTAGTTTCGTCCTTTGTCTAGTTTTGTCTAGTTTCGTCGTCTGTCTGGTTTTGTCTAGTTTCGTCCTCTGTCTAGTTTTGTCATCTGTCTAAGTTTTGTCTTCTGTCTAGTTTTGTCTAGTTTCGTCCTCTATCTAGTTTTGTCTAGTTTCGTCTGCTGTCTAGTTTTATCGTCTGTCTAGTCTTGTCGTCTGTCTAGTCTTGTCCTCTGTCTAGTTTTGTTTAGTTTCGTCCTCTGTCTAGTTTTATCGTCTGTCGAGTTTTGTCTAGTTTCGTCCTCTGTCTAGTTTTATCGTCTGTCTAGTTTTGTCTAGTTTCGTCCTCTGTCTAGTTTTGTCTTCTGTCTAGTTTTGTCTAGTTTCGTCCTCTGTCTAGTTTTGTCTAGTTTCGTCCTCTGTCTGGTGTTGTCCTCTGTCTAGTTTGTCTAGTTTCGTCCTCTGTCTAGTTCTGTCTAGTTTCGTCCTCTGTTTAGTGTTGTCTGTCTAGTTTTGTCGTCTGTCTAGTTTTGTCTTGTTTCGTCCTCTGTCTAGTTTTGTCTTCTGTCTAGTTTTGTCCAGTCTCGTCTTCTGTCTAGTTTCGTCCAGTCTCGTCTTCTGTCTAGTTTTGCCTAGTTTTATGTTGTCTAGTTTCGTCGTCTGTCTAGTTTTGTCTAGTTTCGTCCTCTGTCTAGTTTTGTCTAGTTTCGTCGTCTGTCTGGTTTTGTTTAGTTTCGTCCTCTGTCTAGTTTTGTCTAGTTTCGTCCTCTGTCTAGTGTTGTCTAGTTTCGTCGTCTGTCTAGTTTCGTTCTCTGTCTAGTTTCGTCCTCTGTCTAGTTTCGTCCTCTGTCTAGTGTTGTCTAGTTTCGTCGTCTGTCTAGTTTTGTCTAGTTTCGTCCTCTGTCGTGAGGTGAGAAAGTTACAAGCAAGCTGCATATTCTCCGGTTGATTCGTAAACGTCTTTGCAATATACATTTCATCTGACATTGAAGATACATTTCATTTGAAATTTGCATGCATTTCATGGGCATTTTGTGTTATTCGCTTCAGACACCCGCAGCTAATTCCTTGACACCTTTCGTCCCTTGACAGGGACAATAGGTTATCTTTTTGCATGTATAATTATTGAAAAAGAAATCCATCTTGATGGTTGTTTGAAATGTTCCAGGGAATTCAAAGTAGGAGTACATCCATGTTCCATAGTTCATGGTACTGGATATTTGTATTGTTTCTCCTCGCTTGTATGCTAATGCTAATGATGCCAATTATCAATGAGTCTTAGAAATGAGGAAATGAAACAAGTCAGTTTCGCAGGTTGGGGAACCAGGTGACTACCGAACCAAGCTTCTCACAAGCCCACAAGTAGGAGTATCTTCTGGAATGTACCACCACCAGGAATTTGAGAACCGTGCCCTCACCCGTCGCCCCTCGCCCCTCGCCCCTCGCCAGCGTCAAAGTCTGCTGAAATTGCCCGACCGGCGTGCCTAACACGACCGGACCGCACCGACAGGAGCTCACGCCGGAGAAGGACGAGTCCAGCAGCACCGAGCCGGTCGACGGCGCGCCACCGAGCAAGAAGCGGCGCCGCTCGGCGTTATCGGCGCTCTACCCGGACCTCGAGCCGGCCGGCGGCAAGCGCGCGCTGCGCTCCGAGGCGGCTGCCGACGACGGTGTGGCCGGCGGCGAGGAGGGCGACGAGTCCGAGTGTTCCGACAGCTCGGCCGAAGACGCCAACTGGCGCAAGACCATCATGATCGGCTCAGTGTACCAGGCTGCCATCCCGGACGGCCTGCAGCGGTACGGCGACACACGGCCCTACGAGAACGACGACAAGCTGCTGTGGGACCCGGCGCCGCTGAGCGGCGCCGAGGTGGAGCTGTACCTGCGCCGACTGCAGCAGTGGCGGCTGCAGCAGGCGGGCGGCATCGCTGCCGTGCCCAGTGGCAGTCACGTGCGCGACCACGAGCAGGTGACACTGGCGACCGGACACATTCAACGAATGGAAACAGGTGGCGGATAATGGGACTTACCGATATGTAACAACAGGCAATGGGATCTGCCAACAGGAAGAACCGACAGCATGCAACTTAAGGTTATGGTGATGGCCAACACTGAAACCACCGGCATGCAGGCGACCTGTCTCGCAGCTCATGAGTAAACATTTTTGATCGGTTTGGCAAGTTTTCATTGTTAATAAAGCTTCTTCGCGGAGCTTGCACCCCTTTTGCCTATGATATCACCCAACTCATTTTTTAATGATTTTTTTTGTTGATATGACAGCACAACTTAAAACTAAACTAACGTGAACAAATACCAATGATGTGAGCATCGCCCTTCAACGCATAGCGCCACGCATCTATGCGGATTACGAACGAATTTCCCAATAGTTTGTGGGCTGCTTATCCCCCTCTTAAATTGATAGTTTAATGGAAAAAATGCACAAAAAAATAACTCAATAAGTGCTGTTCTTCCTGCTTAACTATAGTGTTGTGGGAATGTCTGAATTAGCATGGAATATTAGAAATCATCAATTCATATCTGGCACCTATATCAACATACAATGCTCGTGATTATTATTCTTTGATGCATTGTGATGTGTCAAATAAACGGAATTAATTTTGACCAGTGATCTCAACGTTTTTTAAGGCTGAGGCCATTTTGGAAATGGCTGAAAACATAATTAAATCCTCACTACGCATGTTATTTTTCAAGCTTTCTATACCACACTACTTCTCTCAGTATACAAGTATAATTAACACCCTATGTTGTAACACCCTATTGTGTCAAAGCAGCCCATAGCATGAGGCTTCTATTAACCCTAGCATGGCTGGAGATCCCTGGTAGGTCCGAACCCCCTCATGTGGTACCCTGCTAATGCTAATTCGTCATTTTCCCTATTCAGTTTGAAAATATGTGGGGAAAATACGGGCCTGGACCCACCTAGCTTCGTGCGATCTCCATCCATGGTCCCTAACATCACATTTGCATCAAAGCGCATGGCTGCTTAGTCGGGATAGTCAGAGATCAGCTGGGGGAAGTCCATGCTACTATTCATTGGGTGAAGCTCAGATCATTGTTGGCACCCAGCTGAGTCCAGCGGCGATCACCGGGATCTTGGCGGTGTTGACTGCGATCTCCGGGATCTTGGCGATGTGGACACGGTTCGTCTGATTACACCAAAACATTTATAAATGCTACACAAATTTAGAACTCCAGTGAGCTTTTGGATTTCGAAATTATTGTTCCACCAGATGTGTATGCCTGTCCCCGCATCATGCCATATTGTGCAAAAACTTCCCCGGTTCATCGCGCAACGTTTTGCGCCCTGTTGGCCAGGATCAATGTATCAATAGTACCCCGAGTTGAGTTATGAATACTGCCAGTGGCGGTCAGATGACAGATGTGCGCGTTGTTTGTCGACAGGCGCTGTTCCTGCTGCAGCAGTGCGGTCACAGTGTAGACGAGGCCACTCGCCGCACCCAGCGCAGCACTCATCAGCCCATCGACGCACTGACCCTCTGGTCTGAGGAGGAGTGCGCCAACTTCGAGAACGGACTCAGGTTCTACGGCAAGGATTTCTACACGATACAACAGCAGAAGGTTGGTTTTATTGTGTGGTGGCCGGCCCCAGGTCGGCAGCGGCGCCCCAGTGTTGGCTGTTGGCTGAGTTGTGTGGCAGCCAGTGGCCAGCTTCCCATCCATAAATGGCTCATGTCAGGATAGTTGTGCCTATTTAAGGCCTGCTAGGTGGACGAACAACCATAACTAAGGTAACACTTACAGGACGTAACTTCCTGTTTTAGCTATCCAGTCAGTTGGGCGCTGTATGACCGGGATGTGGGCCGGGACGGCATTACTGGCCAGTGTGGTCTGGGCGGTCTGCCTCTGCTTGAGAGAAATTCGTACTATGTTCGTCACGTGTAACTATATGCCGTCAGGTTCGAACTCGTTCTGTCGGTGAATTAGTCCAGTTCTACTACCTGTGGAAGAAGACGGAACGGCATGATGTGTTTGCTAACAAAACCAAAATGGAGAAGCGGAAATACGCGCTGAACCCTGGTGTCACGTGAGTAACTATTGCTGTAGGCTTCCTCAGGTCCATGCCAGTACCACAATCATGTTTTCTTTTCTGGAGATTGGCTTTGGCAGTGGTGTTTGCGCTTTATCAACGCTGTAGTCATCGGAAATGTGGAGTGTATATCATTGAACCCGGAATCTAATGTGTTTGTCCAAAAAGTACTGCACGTACAGGAGCTCTATTGTAAAGTCACTGTTTCATTCGATATTTACTTGAGTGTTCTTCCACCTTTTGTTAACGGGGGCGAGTGGTCTAGGGGTAAGATGCTCGTCTCACAATCGAAAGGTTGTGGGTTCGAGTCTCACCTGTCGCTACTCTTCGCCCGCGACCAATCGGCGTGAGAGATTGGCGACGCTACATGACTCAACGGTCGACGTGTCGTAAAACCAATAACCAACCAACCACCTTTTGTTTGGTTGAGGAAGTAGTGACCGCCTGGTATCCCACCAAGGCACGGGCAGATTACAATGGGTCAGCTGTATGGCCAAGGCAGTCGATGCGCCCCGAGACTTCCTGATTGCAATGCATCAAACGTCAAAGAGTAACCCTGTATAGGATAGCAGACCTGGACGTACTCTAGCTCACGTGATCGATGTTTACCTACAGACCAACAGATGTACGGGAATTTCCTGGACACTCATTTAAATGCAGTAGCACTATTGTTTATCAGGTTTGACCATGGTATGTGATGTAATGAAACTTAATGCAACTTAATCAAACTGAATAATTAAGTGGAGTACTGCATGTTCCTGACGTAAGATTTCGTTGAAACTCCTCAAATAACTAGATGATGGAAGCTGGAGCCTAGATATAATTTAGAGCATCCCAAGCAGAAGAGGGATGGTCATTGAAATAGTGAAAGTTATGCAATTTTGACAGCATTATCTCATGGCCTTAGTGAACCTTAACGATCAACATGATACATATTTTTTTCCAGTCATGTTCATGTCATGCGCATGCAAAATATGTTTCAAGTATCCAGTCCACCGATACACCCAATCACTACCAATTGTAAAATATATCCAGAAGGATGCTTGAAATTCGAGAAAAATGACGTGATTATTACAGTAATATTGCTATCACTACTTGTTGAGACGACTTTGTATATGTTCTACCAATATACGCCGGCTATGTGCTCAGATCGTGAACGCGTCAGGCTCTGCTGGCAACCAAGTGGGAACCCAAGCCAGATTTCAGCTTCAAATCTAGAGGCGTGATGCTTGGGAGCCCACCACCTGTCAAGAGGAGAGGTTATCTCCATTGTTTCCCCCTTGGGTACGACACTGGAGACTACGTTTCAGAGGGACGCATTCGTTATCCAGATGGGTGCCTTCGTAGTTTAGCTAGATGGTCTCTAAGTCCAGAGGGGCGCCTGTCTAGTTCAGAAAGGCGTGTTTTCTTTGTTATCGAGACGAATGTCTTCTTCCTCATGCATACGCGCGCCTTTGTCGCCATCGTTATTTAGAGGGGTACCTGTGTAGTCCAGATGGACATCTTCGTTGTCCAGAGCGTCGTTTAGATAGTTCAGAGGGTTTATTTTCTTATCAAAATTGACGCCTTCGTTATCCAGTGCGGCGTCTTCCTAGTTAACAGGGGTTAAGTTAAAGGGACAACGAAGGTTGTCCCCTCTGGACAACCTTCGTGGTCCAGAGGGGTGCCTTCCTAGCTTAGAGGGTTGCCTTCCTGGTTTACAGGGGCGTCTACCTACTCTTGAAGGGTGCCTGCCTACACCAGATTGCGCCTATCTATCCCAGAGAGCTCTCATTTTTATCAAGACGGATGCTTTGGTTACCTGGAAGGGCGCCTGTGGTGTCAAGAGTGGCGCCTTCTTTGTCCAGAGGAATGGGCGCTAAATGACCTCGTAGTCGGCGCGCCCTTAAGCCCAAATAATCAATCAATCAATATTTGTCCAGAGTGCGCCTGTCTGGCCCGGAGGGAATCTTCATTGTTCAGAAGGGCGTCTGTCTAGTCCATAGGGCTTCTCGTCCTATCCATAGGGAGGTCTTCGTTTTCCAGAGAGGTGTCTTTCTAGCTTGGTGGGACGCCTACCTAGACTAGAGGGTCGCCTATCTACTCCAGAGGGCGCCTTCGTTATCCGGAGGGGCACCTGTCTGGTCAAGAGAGGCGCTTTCGTTGTTCAGCTTTCCTAGTTTACATGAGCGTTTGTTTAATCCAAAGGGCGCCCTCGTCCGTTGTCTGTCTAGCCCAGAGGGGTACCTTCATTGTTGAGAGGGGCGTTTGTCTAGTCCAGAGGGCTTCTTTTGTTAGCGAGTGCGTGTATGTGCGTGCGTTTGGTAGCGGAACTGGCACCAAAATTTTGGTGGCATCCGGGGGTGGGGCATTTGCGACCTGGATCCTCGATCGGGCGGGCACATGCCCCTAGTTGCCCCCCCCCCCCTCCCTCTGAACCCACCACTAGTTTGCATGCTGTGCTGAACAAGACCTTCCGGATCATATATATGTGATAGGTCGGATTATTATCTCGTCTGCCTAAAGAATGTTGTCGTTTCGCAGACTGCATTACCTCAAGGCCCGAATATGATCACAAAGCACCCAAGGTGAACTTAACGTTGCCACACAAATCCAAGACATTTACCAATCTGAAAATTTTCGCCGTACTATGCCTCGCTCGTTAATTTCCAACAAGGCATCTTACTAGTAGTTATCCCTACCCATGACGTGTGGTACATAACTTATCATTGCCGACGGTGTGATATTTATCGTTATCGTTGTCGACGATGTGATATTTATCGTTATCGTTGCCGACGGTGAGACATTTATCAGTATCGTAGCCGACGGTGTGGCATTTATCGGTATCGTAGCCGACGGTTTCTGACATGTCTCGTTATTGTTGGAGTATGTGCTATCGCTCACTATCACTTGCCGATGTTGCGTGGTGTGTATCGTTATCGTCGGGTCGCTGTGTGGCGTGTGCTGCTGACACCGTGCCGTCGCCGCAGTGACTACATGGACCGGTTCCTGGAGGAGCAGGACCGGGAGCCGGGCTCCGCTGGCGGCCGGGGCGACGGCGACTCGGCGCCCAGTCTGCAGCTGCTCATGGCCGCCGACAGCGCACCGCTCAAACGGTGGTCGGGCGACGCGGGCTTCCCGGCGTCGTACGCCGGCCAGCTGCAGCTCTCCATGATGGTGGGCAGTGGGGCGAAACACTTGGTGGTGCGGCAGTGATGAGTTTGCCGAGGCCGAGCCACGCCTGGGGGCTCAGTGTACAAGTGGCGACGGCCGACAGTGCGTCTCAGCGCGGCCGACACTGGTGATGCGGCGCCAGCTGCACGTGACGTGACGTACTGGGGCGGCGTCTCATGGCGTTCTGGCATTATGTGTACAGTGTTGTGTATGCTGGTAGCCGGCGTTGGCAGCGGCGGAGTATTTAGGCCAGACCTCTTACCGCAGGAATCTAAGAGCATGTTAACTGGTGAAGCGACGGGCAGACCGCTGGTCTCAGTGGACCTCGACTCATCCCCATCCCACTCGTCGGTGTGCTCGTTCAGATTCTGTCGTGAAGTACCTGGCGTGGACACCATATGATCGTTTGCGGGGATGCCCCCCGGGCCAGGATAATCAGATGTTGCCCAACTACTAGACCAGACAATTGATGATGGTGTCAGAGGGTCGACCTCGCCCTGCCCCGGTGTGGTCAATGTTGGATAACCGTTTCAAATTGTTTGTGATGGGATGTTTCGGATTTTGGAGAGCGACCTGAACCACTGTGAGGTGCTTGCGCACCACCTCGCTATGCTATGTGTGGACGGATCAAGATGACTATTTTTAATGCGTCCTGCCACTTTCTTACGCGTTTTGTTGATAGCTGTGTTTCTTGTGCGATTTGTATGCAATTAGAGGTAGCCTTGTGAATAGTTAGCATGCCGTCCTGGCTATAGCGCTAGCTGGTGCTGGTGCAAGAAGTCATGGACTCCAAATTTGAAAGGTGCGGCTTTTAATGATGTTGGATTCTATGGAATTATCATAAAGCAATTCATTCGAGCTAGCTATACAAAACACTTGGTACAAAACACTTGGTATTCCAAAACTGCCATGTTGAAAAAGCCTTGCAGTCAGGTAATGCAAATGTGTTTTGTGAAGTTTTGCGTGAGCCTTTTGGGCTACCCCGTGGCACTTTCACTGATATGCTCGAGCCGACGAACTGAAGTAAATCATGTGAACGCTTCATGGCACGAAGTTCTCGCACATTTCAACCGAACATTCAAAACGGCGCGACTCTGTCGGGGATTTTAGCTGCATAAGCTGGGATATTATGCCTGTTGTAAGGGAATCAACCGTGCGTCGCAAACCTGAGCAGCTGTTGTGACGTAACCATCTCGTGCTGAACGACGGGTACGGTTTTGTTGAAGAAAAAATCAGGCATTGGACGGCATCTCTGGGTCTAGTAGTAGCTGTTTGTAAGTAAGTTATTTAGATTAGGTACGCGTATGCCGTTAAATATAGTGAACATGGCACACTTCGTTAGGTAGAACATAGAAGTCTGATGCATTCGTGACAGGCATATGAGTGGTTCCATTAGATGCATTACTTCACACACAGGTAACCGCGTACATCAGCCACCTAGTGATGACGTCAGCTTCTTCAACTTGAAACGCTGTTTATTTAACTACGCAGATGTCTCACTAGTGTAACATCTGGCTCGAAAAGGTGTAAATTTCACAATCTCATTTACTGACTGGGTTCTTTCACGTTGGTTGGGTTTGGGAATGCGTTCATTAAGTATGAGACTCCCCATCACTGGGTGGACGGTTTCTGGGTTGTGTGGACTGGTTGGCATCCCCGAAGTGTGTTCTCGCCTCTAGGCTGTGCGCACCACGGCTGGTCTTCTCAGTGACCATTTCGTTGGATATTTTGCCTTCGAAATTTGTACGCCAAGAGACTAAACGAAGCTTTGTCGGTCTGTATGGATCGACGAAGCTTCGTTTGACCTTGTTTTCAATCTTGCGCTCGGTTCCTCAAATGCCCATATTTCGTGTTCACCTTGTCTTAATTTTTATGTATGTTTCTTCTAATGGTCTGCAACCATAACCATTCAATTGGTACGTGCATAGAAAAGGAAGAAGAGGAATGGATTATCCGCGGTTTTCCCGTGACCATGTTCAGAACTGCAAGAGCGATCTTGAATGCGTTGCAGTATTTTTGTACTAGTATAAATACGATGCTTTTGCAGAAATGTGTTATTTCGGAGCGTTGACAATACAATAATGGTAGATGGAAGGCGGAAAACATTTTGGCGCGACGAATCATGCCTTTCCGGGGAATCCATTTGCATTCGCGAATTTGCACAACAAAAGCATCACAACTTTGCTTACCACTTATAAACAAAAGCTCGTTTCTGGTTTTGCTCGTTTTGTTCAGCTTCGCCTAGTGCAAGATGCACACCAATCTTCCGCAATGTTAGTGTGTTCAACATCGTAAAAGTGGCTCAGTGTATTCTAGGCCATTATACTTTGAGAACAGATTTGAGCTCAGTTAGCAGAACATTAGTTAATCTACACTGGCCTTACCTGACCTGATCTGACCTGATATATGCCAACCTAACCTAATCTAACCTAACCCAACATAGTCCAACCTAACAGCCCAATATACCCTAACCCGCCTAACTTCACCTCACCTAACCTAATCATCTTTACCTGGCCTAGCCTAACGTAACTTTACCGGACCCAATCCAACCTAACCTCACCCGGCCCGACTTGACCTGACCTGACCTAATTCGATCTAACCTGCCCTGCCCTTTCCTAACTTGATTTTCATACTCGCAATAGCAACTGTATTTCGCTGTATTCAGCGTATGTTATATTCGCATAAAATGCATACTATGGTAGTTTGGCTTGCGTTGCAGCACATGCGCCAGTATAATTTTAAACCGATGAAGTTCGCCGAAACAAACTCAGCGGTCGATCGATGGGTTTGGAGTCGGCTGAGAAGGCCTGAAATGATGTTTGGTAATGTGTTGGGAAAACTTGCCGTGCACCAAGCAACAGTATTATCGATGGGGAAAATCTAAAGGTATCATGGGCATAAACATTTAGGGACATCTAGCGGGAGCATAGGACAGGTATTTTCGATTGGAAGAAGTATAGAGGTGTGGGCGTCCCAATCGTCGGGTGCCCGTTACTTTTCATCCGAAAATATGCCTGTGGGACGGTAATGGGGGTGATAAGCAGAGCTGGTTTTGTGGGTCACGACATTTGCCACTGGTCGCGATATATTTAAAGCAGTAAGCTTAGAATCAGACCTTGAAGATGAGGTGGCTGAAATCCTGGGATTTTTTGGGGGGGGGATCTTGCTTCTCTAGCCTGCCCAAGGTTCCCGCGCCCCTGGTCTTCCCCGCCCCCATTTCAAAACCCTTGCTACACCCATACTGCCTAGCACTGTCCACTTGACGAATCCCGTGTTGGTTCTGCTTTCCCGCCAGTCGTGGGGCTTCATTTAAGTCATGGGTAAGTAACTTATTGATTTACCTGGAATGACAGCGCGGACTCAGCTCTCATGTCATCCATGGTTCCCATGGACTCGACAGGATATTTTTTTACTTGAAGGGAGACCAAAGTCTTCCTTCAAAATCTCATGGTGTCGGAAGCTTTTTATATGGTATAAATTTGGTAGCAGAAGATGCCTCTCAAATCATACGCTAGTGTTACCTTTATTTTGTTTCCGCTGGAACCTTCCTCAGTACGCATTGCAGGCCAATTGAGCTATAAATATTATGGATGCTATTCAGAACATCCAAGAAACTAACATCCAAAGAAAAGTCAAATTGCAAAACATCCCAGAATCGTAAAATGCAAGAATCATAACGTCCAAAGTAGATAAAGTCCAAAACCGAACATCCAACGATCGTAAATGTACGAAATAAAAAGTCCAAAACCCTAACATCCCAGAGCAAACAATCAAGAACTTCACAGAGTAGTTCATACCTTCTCCACTAGGCGAATAGTTCGCAACTCGATTGCATCCTTACCGAATGCTTAGAGGAACGAATCCGAAGCCATCATCGGATGTGGTCGAGGGATTCTTCGCCGTTGTACAGTCGAGTATGACTAATTTGTCTGATGAATTTAAAACGGGAGATCCTGGTTGGCAACGGGAACTGTTGTCATTGTGGTTATTTCTTAGGGCTTGGCTTTGGCGATTGTTGCTTCGGCCTCCTGCCTACCTAGGTACCTACTTAGTGTCCTGGTGAGTGGGAAGTGCAAATATTACGATCCGTGCTGGATGACGTCAACTGCAAAGCACCTAGTTTTATTTGCATCCATTTACTATCCTAACACTTCAATATCACTCTTGGCCATCTGTGGTTGAGCCATAAGCGTAGGAACGTCTGAAAAAGTGGGCGGGCCAGGCTCAACAGCAGGAGCGCACCCAGTGATTTTGCAAAGTATCATGGCTGAGCACTTTTGGATAGAGAACCCGAAAATTTTAATAACGTAAACACAACATTCCCCGCCGAGGGGAGGGGGCAAGCCACCTGGACGCGCCTATGGCTAACAGTAACATGTGGCACTCAAAAAGAACTATCATAGGATAAGTGCTTTAACTATAACTATATATATATAACTATAACTATCAAAAAGGATAAGTACTTTCAAATTCACCACTCTGAACTTGGAACTCCCTTCACGACTGATGGATTCTTTTGTAATAATAGGTTTATATTCCTGGTGCAAATGAGACCATTAGTATCTATTACTGTTCAAACAAAATTTCTTCAACTTCCGCTATGTGCGTAGGGGGAGGGGGGTGCAAGCTCATTACAGCCTCAATAATGAGTATTTGGTGTGCTCCCCACGTTTCCATGATATAGTAATATACGTCTCTAAGATATCCCCCGTTGTAAATGTCACCGATGTTGGTGAGGGGAAAGAATAAGCAAGAACATAGATTACTTGCGGGCCCATGGAAAAATAATTATGATTGATGCTGGAAAGAATGAGAAACAGAAAAGACGGGTGATCACTGGTTGAAAATTCTTTGATCCGGTGTGTGGCAGACCAAGATTGGCAGGCTGAAAAAAAAATGGTATGGTGTTCGTGTGTTCAAAAAGACAAACAAATGTGTATGGTTTTTAAGGCCCTGCCGCTTTTTGCCAGAGTCGGTACGCTTTGGAGGGGCCAGTTGCATTTTCGTCCTCCAGTTGTGCTCTTAGGATCCCCTGCGTTTGTTAGAGCCACGGCCTGGTTTTTCGGGCCCCCCGGGGCCATTTCTTGTGTTCCCGCGGCGATTTTTCGAGCTCCGGCACGTTTTTGTCGGTGCCGTATGCGATTTGTTAAGGCAAGGTGGTATGTTTCAGCTAAGGAGCGATTTTCCTGGCTCGGACATTTATTTTTTCGGAATCTCTATTTTTAAGGGATCCGGATTGATACTTGTCGGGTTTCGATGCGAGTTTGGGGCCACGCTGTACTTGGCTGGGACCACGGACGCCAATTTTTTTGGAACACCAAGGGGAATTTGTGATGCCCCGACCAGGATTTCTGGGCCTACTGATAGGAATGTTGTGTTCAAGCGTCATGTTCGGGGGCCCCGGATAAACTTTTTGGCCCCCAGCGTGATTTCCAGGGGCCCGGTCCGACCTTTTAAGGCCTTAGCGTGATTTCATGGGGCCATGGAGCGACTTATCGGGGTCCCACCGCGACTTTTTGGAGGTCCAACGGTGTTTTCAGGGGCCCGGTCCCACATTTTGGAGCCATCAGCGTCATTTTTAGAGTCCTGGGACGATTTTTGAGGCATTCAATGTGATTTTCAAGGGCCTTGGTAGGATTTTGGGAGGCCCCTGCGTCATTTTCAGGGACCCCTGCGCGACTTTTTGGCGGCCCCAGTGATTTTTATGGGCCCCGGTGCGATTGCTGGGGACACTAGCATGATTTTTAGGGAGCCTGGCGCTATTTTTCCGAACCCAGGCGCGATTATTGGGGCCCACAACCTCCCATGGGGAGGGGGTCTGCTCCAATGCCCCCTCCCTTCGGTACGCCACTGCGCATGCCCCAATGACTGCATAGCTTAGCCATGACGTCTATGGAGCACATAGCACAAAATCGACTTTCCAATGCCCAGTTCACTGCTTGCACCACAAGTAGTGTTCAGAAATATACACCCTGCAATTTGCCCAAATTCATCTCATTATCTTTGGGGTTATTAAATCTCAGCTTGGACGTACACAACAATGGACGATGAAAAGCCTTGATAGTAGTCTCCGTTGTAATTCGGTGTTTTGTACTTTTAATCCAAATGTATTCATTGAATAGATTCTGGGATCAGTGTCTTTGCTAAGCAGAGATTGTTGCATATACCATGGCCCCACCATCTTACCGAACAATTTCTGTTCAACGACACAATTTTAATTCAATGTATATCGTGCTGTCAATGCCACTACGCAGTTGCGCAGCTGAAGATCCGCTCGGGTCATTTGCCATGCTCGTCATGTGCCTTCTCAGGTCACATGACAAGCATCGCTCGTTATTCGTCACATCATCACTATTCATATCACTCCTCGTGTGACCTTGTCAGGTCGCACCACGAGCGCCAGGTCCTCTCGGGGATTCTGAGATTCTGACAGGCGTTCTCGCACTTGTATATAATAGTGTGTGGACTTCATTGTTGTATGTATGCTACCATAGTAAATGATGGAAATAAGTATTTTCCTATGTTGGATACCAGCACCGATAATACCCAGGCACCTCACTGAAAAGGTTGGATATCTGTGTGCTGTGCAAAACTGAAAATCCGTTGAAATGTGAAAATTGTTACGTTCTGTTTCATGCTACAGTTACGCAATGTATGTATCGTGGCAGTAATTTTATGCTTCAAGAATCAAAATTAATGTAAATGTTGAAGTGTATGGCAGCTAGGAGCAAGGCCATATATAATACATGGCTATGTAATATCAAGGCAAGGAACTTGCACTTCCAAATTGTATGTCTTACCTTGATTGTTACTTTACTGTCTTCAGCCTTTATAATTTTCTACTGTAGGCAATATTAATGAAATCGATGTGAAATATGTTAGCAGAAAAAGAACCACTGTGAAACTTGTGTATATATTAATTTTGGTACTGGCTGGCACATTATCTGCTTATAGTTTTTCATCACATAATGTAGTGTGAATATCCATACATTTGTTGCATTACATCAACTCCTGAATTAGTTGTGTTGTTGTAAGGTCATGTCCATGTGTGTATGACTTAACAAATTGCTACCATGTGATATGTGCAACTTTTACTTAGTTATGGATTGCAGGAAGTTTTTCACATATTCAAATGTGTGCATGCTGCCTTTTAGTAAATTTAAATATCTCAAAAGTGGGAGGGCCAGTTACCATTGTTGGCCCTCCCACTTTGAAAAGTGGGTGGGCCATGGCCCTCCTGTCCCCCCCCTGTTCCTACCTGGGTTGAGTCACGTTCTTATATCATAGGGTTATATGTATGTAGGTCAACCTATACCTACCTACCTACTTAGAATGGGAGGTAAATTTGGAGATCAAGGTAAGTTTGATTTTTTAGTTTCTTTTTGTATACGATGCTTTTTGACGTGATTAAGACGATGCGACCACTTATTTCTCCGCAAATGATTGCCTATAGTTCAACGGCGGTCGATACAATCGATGACGTCATAGGCATAGGTCTGCGGCTTATAGCCTCGATGCTTCGATAGGGAACTTTTGAATCTCGTGGCAGTGGAATTCCTTTGAAAAAAGCACAGAAAAGCAAGGAACATAACATTGAGTGAGAAAACATGCCACAATATTCAAAACATACATGAACGCATTAGTAGGCACGGGCTCCGCCACGTCATTTTGATTGGGAGGATAGCAAACACGATCCCAAAAACGTGCCCGAGACGCAGGCTAGAAAAACACAGACATTGCATATTAACTATCAGGCTTGCATTGCCACCGATGCGAGCAGTCAGTTTTTATATACGACAGCGAGGCTTTAACAGATAACTTGCCCGTATTTGAAGAAAACTGGATTCAACTTACATTCTGCTTACATATTGCACGTGGTGGGAGCTAGTGGGAGCTGACCAGAGCCATCCCATGATTCCGATATCATTGGACATGTGAATTACACCACAGCCCTTTGCACCCCGGCAGAGATAGTGATCACCGGCAGGGGTGTAACTTTTCATTTTGCAATGGGGGGGCACTTCGTCCATTTTTTTTTATACCTCACCTGACCCAGGACAGACATACAGAACTAGGTATTACAGGGTACGCCGAAAGAGGGCCAATACTTTGAACGCCTGTCTTTTCTGGAAAAGGCCAGAGCCTTCTCTATTTCACAGTTTAGAGACAACGTTTTTAAGTATTCGGTGTGAAAGACTACCTTGAATGGTTTTCCCACCAGAGTGTAAAGTTGAAATGGCCCGATTGCAGTAAATACCTATTTGGACCAAATCACACCATATATGTACATACATTGCAGCCCGCCGCTGTCTCTGTCGGCAGATTTGACATCCATTCATCCAGCTGTGCACTGCGTACTTAGACATTTAACATTAGCGGAAAGGCTTATCTTTATTTGTCCATAACTTAGAGCTGATCACTTCGGCGAAGATCTTCCATGGAAACGTTACGTCATGCCTCATGACAGGACGGCGCACTTCTATATCCCATTGGTGCATCACAATTTAACACGTCACACGTTCCAACGTCGCTGACGCCCCACGACAGAGCAATCTTATCACTCACGTCGACACGCATGGCGCGTCACGCGTCACGTCACACATCCAGTGTCTGCTCTGCTCAGATCAGACCGAATGCGTGCCTCCTCTGAGCGCTGCGGCCAACGAACTCTCGCAGGAGTTCCTTCCGATCAAGAGCCCCAAGCTCTCGCCCGTACGCCGCGCACACAGCGAGGTGGTTGAACCGAGCTTGGCCCATTGTTGCACGCATGTAGGTTTTCAGCCTTCTCATCAGGCTGAAAGAGCGCTCCGCGGAGCAGCTCGTCGCCGGCGCTGTGAGCGCCAGGCGCACCAGACGCGCCGCCTCCGGGACCAGATCCTGCAGCTTACTAATCATCTTGGCAGCATCTTGCAGTGACTTTGGCCTGCGTCCAGCGTCGTGCAAAAACCGCAGGTGAAGGACGACTCGCTCTTCATCTAGACCGTAGAACCACGCTGCGCGCCGGCCCTCGTCTTGGTTTCCAGCCAGGGCTGCCTCTACCCCTTGCAGAACCTGGTCGTCGCCTTTGGTGAACCGGTCCTTGATGGAAGCTGCCAGGCTGCGCAGAGCGCCGTCGTACTCACGGCTGTAGCGCTCCTTAGGTGTTTTCGGCGGCGCTTCTTCATCGTCGTTGTCCCTCAGCCGCTGCGGCTTCTTGACAGGCCGTCTCAGGCGCGGCTCATCCACTCCGAGCGAGTCAGCCTTAGCGACAGCGTCGGACCAGAACCGGTCGCAGACGGCCTCGCTGCACTGGGACAGCACGGCCTCCCTCATCAGTCTGACCTTGCTGAGGACGCCGGTGACAGACTCCTGTCTGCTCTGGATCGCTGTGATCACCGGCGTGACCAGCTGGTAGACGCGCAGGCCCAGGCTCGCCATGAAGAAAAAGTCAAACTCTTCCATCGCCCGCCGGTAGCCATGGGCCTTGGCGGCCGACTCGGGTGAGGCTGTGGGATCTTCCTCGATGGCGTGCAGCGTAGCCAGCACGGCAGCCCAGTTGG
Organism: Ashinkailepas kermadecensis; assembly: GCA_034440615.1. Lineage (NCBI taxonomy): Eukaryota > Metazoa > Arthropoda > Thecostraca > Neolepadidae > Ashinkailepas > Ashinkailepas kermadecensis. The sequence continues at coordinate 59,741 of JAOTOM010002433.1, forward strand.
ACAGGAGTGACGTCAGGCTCCGCTCGTTGCAGGTCCACCGGGTGCGGCAGAATGAGGTCAGTCCGGCGGCCGTGTCCTCTTGGTGCTGCTCGAACATGGCCAGGCGCTTCGGCGAGCTGCGAACGAACTCGATAAGTCCCGACGCCTCTCCGAGCGCGTTTCTGAGCGCAGGGGTCGCGGCTGTCAGGGTGGCCAAGTTGAGACGGTGTGCTGCGCAATGGATGAACAGCGCCTTCGGCTGCTTCTCCTTGATGCGGACTTGGACGCCGCTAATTCGCCCTGCCATGTTTGAAGCCCCATCGTAGCACTGACCCCTGAGTTTCTCAATGGGCAGGTTGAGGCGCTGGAGAGCGTCCAGGATCAGCCTCGCCAGCGTGTCGGCTGTGGTGCTGTCGGTGCTGTAAAAGCCGAGGAACACTTCCTGGACCTCACAGCCTGGATCCACGAACCTGGCACACAGCGACACCTGCTCTTGCCGGGACACGTCGGTCGACTCGTCGACGATGATGGCGAACGCCTCAGCAGCACCGACCTCCGTCGCAGTCTGTTTCAGTATGGTGTGGGCCATCAGCTCCAGTATCTCATTCTGGATTTGCGGACTGAGGTACATCTGCGTGTCCCTTCTCAGCCACTTCTCCAGAGCTGGGTTCTTCTTGGCCATCGTGGTCAGGAGCGCCTGCAGGTTGCTGGAGCCCTTATCTCGATTGCGAAGCGGAAGGCACTGGCGGGCGAGATACTCGATTGCGTCGAAGATAGCATCGAGCGCAGTTCGCGCCTCATCCACCGCCTTCGCATGCCCACTTAGTACCTGGACTTGGGTAGGGTTCTCACGTCCGCGTCCGATCAGGGCTTCCACAGCCCTTAGGTGAGACCGTGATCTCGCATGCTGGGAGAAGCCAGCAGGCACCTTTTTCCACGATTTGAACCCCCGCGAGATGAAGGCCAGATCGAGATGTGGCTCTCCTGACAGAAGCCCTAGCCCATGCGCTGTGGTGCACTCGCGACAGGTGACGTACTTGCCATCGTGGTTGACCAGCCACGGGTAGGTCTTCTTCCACTTTGAGAACTGAAAGTTCTTCCCACGTTCAGGCGCGGGCTGACGCGGCTTGACAGGCTCGGACGTGGACGGAGCGCACGGGCTGTGGAAGAAGAGAGAAGGATTAGGATAAGGACGTGGTGGACGTGATAACGACAATAAAAAGCCATTCATGGGTGACCGTTTCAGCACCCGTTTCAAAACGATGACAGATGCACAAGAACGCTTAGTTTGCAATTTGCATGACACATGTGCGCGAGTAGGTACAGCTGGTATGACAAGACTATCAATTTTCTTCTTGGTTCCAATCGGAAATCCGGAACTAAACGGGCAGAACATGGTAAAGTTAGTGTGGTTGTGGTTTATAGTTTGTGTCGCGAAGCGGCCCAGAAATGTTTAATTTTGCAGGCATTTCGTGGCCCAATCTCAGACAAAGTTTAAGGACAGCAGAAGGGTCTCGGAACTGGCTGTCGGTGTCGCGAAAAAAAGACACGTGCTTGTTCTGTTCGCGTCGCCAGCGGTGCGAGTGCGGAAATGGATATTTTCGCACAATCCGCACAAAATGTATCAGCACAATAGGATTGTCGATGCGGGACGCCTCAGAAAGCAGCACAGCTGGTTGGGTTTGCACCGCGAAACGGCACAAATTGTTATGCATTCGTATGAAATTGTATGCACAGGAACTCGCAATTTAACTTTTAAGCCTGGGTGAGGTGCGGCGCCCTGTGAGGTGGCGCCCAGGGCGCCGCGCTGTGGGCACGGCGGGTCTGGCGGTGCAGCCTGCACAACAGGGGTTTGGATGAGCTGGCCATCTAATGGGTAGTAATGAAATAATAGTTCCGGATTTCCCGCGAGGGATGATTTCGCAGTGTTCGCAGCTTACCCTGGATCTTCGGTGACGGACTCCTGGACTGTTGATGGTGGTTCGACACCGACAGCCTCGGCACTTTGTGGATCGTCCTCTTGATTAGATGGATCGGGATCGGGATGTGACCTGAGGATGTGACAACTGGATTAATCAACGCTCGGTGCGATTCAGCTCATTCGTAGGGGCGAATGATTTCTGATAATTACCTGCAGGCGCGTATCTAGGATTTGTCTTGGGGGAGGGCGGAATTTCTTGGAGGCGGGCGAAATCTCAAAAATGTTCTTCAATTAAAAAAAAACTCATCGGATTTGGGCAGCTTGCGATGTAGGAGATGGTTTTATGATAAAACACGCTTAGGTTTCGAGAAAATAGCACTTTCATGTGATTTTTCTTTAAAAATCGGGAGTAGCGGGACGGCGGTCGCCAGCTTCGCCCCCCCCACCATAGATACGCGCCTGATTACCTGTGCTGCTCATGCACTCTATATGAGTAAGAACGGGGGGACGGGTGTGCCATATCCTCCACTTTTTGAAACGTTCCTATGCCCATGATGCACTCCATTACCCATATCATTCTGTTTCAGGAAAATGGCAAAAACCGGTTAAATCCATACAATTTCGCAACCTTAACGCCCTTCTATGAGGACGAAAGCTTTTCAGGAAGGTGAAATTAATGTAGGGGAGAGCCCCTTATGTGCTTACCTTTTGCTGTTCGAAAACATGTCCAATATGGACCTTTGTACATTCTTCCTCTTTTGAGACATGTTTGACGTTTAGAAAGTATAGCAAACACATCTATGTAGATGAGTCTCAGTTACAAAAGCGTCGCAACAGAACGCTGACGCTGACCCTCGCACCTTAGCTTCAGCCACCCACAGATCCACATTCCACAACTCTTCTATTGTTGATGCGCGCCAAGACGCCAAGGTCACGTATTTCTTTTGGTAAATGCTGCGCAGCTTTCACTTCACTTTCTAGAAAGTTAAATAATCGTTTTCATATTCACCTCCGGACGTGATCAAATTATTACTGCAAACCATTTGACTCAATATTTATGTTGTAATGCATGTAAAGCAATGCAATTGCCATTACGAAAAAAAATCACTCATTCATGGACAGGACATACTACGGGTACAGATACGGAGGGGAAACTAGCCGGATTTCGCAACCACGCTGCCAAATTGCTGCCAATTCGCAGTAGCATGGATATTTTCCCTTCATAGCAAATGGCAGCGTGAAAGCCGACAGCATTGCCGTCCGGCACGGTATGTCACCAGGCACATTAAAGCTCCGATGTTGGTACAACGCCTGCCGTCATGGGGGGGCACTTGGATCGAATGGGGGGGCATTTTTCATGGATGGGGTGGCACCTGCCACCCCATATATATATAAAGTTACACCCATGACCGGGGATAAGTTGGTTTTCAGCTCTTGAGGAAAGCAATATGTGTTCGAAAACAGCACTTCATCCCCCCCTCCCCTTATCTCCAATGCGCTCCATCGCCTCGTATTCCTGGCGACTCCAGTACACTTCCAGCAATGCCATTCACCCTTACTTTTGCGGTTTTTAGTGAGCGAATGGAAGAAAGCATTAATGTGACATAAACCAAGAGGCCCAATGGTAGAGGAATCGGTTGCTCCGTAGACTCCGTCATCAGATATGCACGCGGTACAAAAATTTGAAAAATAATCTTACCCAAAATACTCCACTAAAGCGGAAACGTAATACGAAAAGCATCAGGGACGATGGATGGATATTTCAGTTTGGGTTTGATTTAAGTTCTGATTTGGAAAAATGTGTATGCAAGAACATAAGGAATGACTGGAGATCAAACATTAAGGTGGTTGTAGCTCAGGTGTGCCCAGCACGCTCATCACTAACAGGCGTAACCCTACGGGCTGATGCCTGGTAAGTGCTGCTTTGTCCCATGTATAACAGAAGCATCCCACGCGTGTTCTAGCGCTGCCAAATAGGCAGGTTATTCTGAAGTCAATGTAGGACAATTATCAATCCTCGGCACTATTACACCAGTTTATCACATAACTTTAATTAAATAATACTCTTAGCAAAGAAATTCCCCTGCGATCTCATCTCAAGTGGACAAAGCTGAGCATGCTGCCGTTTATTAGCCAATTAGGACAATTTCTAGACTGAGAAAGGAATATTTTCAGGCCAATACCTACAGGCCACCGAAACGAATATCATTCGGGGAGGGGGGAGGAGGGATAGGAATACCTCAAGACTATGTAGAAGGTTATTACGATTATGCTACGTATGGGAAGACATCCGCCCTGGTATGAACAGGACAGGGTTCGATTTATATTTTAGGTCCATGGATTTCGAGATAAAAAATCGGGGGCATTCGAATTAGAAGACGATATTTTATTTCCTGTTTGTTACATTAAGAACTCCTTTGCCCACTACCCATACGTCTTCAGACATGATCATCAGGCGGTACCTGATACGTTTGCAATCATATTCAAACACATCCATTCAATCTTTTGGCGTAAAACGAGTGTATAATTTTTCCGGAGACGATACTGACAAAACATCTGGGACAATGTCACGTTTCCAACCTTGGGACAGAAGCATGCATAGTTCATGTGGCCTTGTATTTAAAATAGCAACCATGTCTACATTGACAGCACATTCAAGACAGGTCGATGCGCCCTAAATCTCAAATAGCCGTGCGAGGTACCCTCGCAGGTAATGCGCCATGGGTAGGATACGTTTTCGCACACCGAGCACATATGTGTATGACCTTGCCAATAATTTTTTTTTCTATCCGAAGCCTCAAATTCAGGAATGTATACCACTTTCCACTCCGCTGTCGTGCCCCCACGACTGCAGACATGCTGCATGCGGCATAGTACTACTACTGCATGTTTATCTACCTGACTCCGTTATGGAAGAAGCACAAGGATTAAGCTGCACAACACAACTAGCTTACACAACTAGCTGATAAACAGGAATAACTAGTCATTGGTTCCCTTTATCACACCGTTTTTTTTTTTTTACAATAGGTTGGTTATTTAGGCTTAGGGTCGCATCGACTGCGTTGGTCATACAGCGCCCATTAGTTTTTACAATACGGTGATTACTTTTTAAAATGCCGACCAACCACCATACCTGCGGTGTATTAAATATTATGTACGTTAGGCATACTACTTTTCAAATTGACTTGAAGAGGGTAAACACCTGGAAGCCCACTCGCCTTCAAGGCTTGCTGGGCACAAAGTTGGCCAGATACTGAACGGGCATGGTCGGGTGCGGTGTGCCAGAGACCGGAGCACGCTGTTCGGCGGCCCGCCGCGCTGTCTCCTTCACACTCGAGCCGTGCACTTTGCGACAGTGTTTGGTGAGAATTGACTGCGTCTTGAGCGGTCGCAGACAGAGGGGACACACGTGTGGCCGCACCTCGGAATGCTTGCTCATGTGGCTGTTGAGCTTGCCTTTGGTGACGAAACCGCCGCCGCACCGTTCACACACATACGGCCGGTCACCTGTGTGGCTGCGGCCGTGTATGACGAGGTTGTAGCGCTCTTTGAACGCCTTTCCACATACGACACAGACGTGCGGTCGCACCTCGGAGTGCACACGTTGCTTGTGCAGACGTAGGTTGGCCGAGCAGCGCGTTGCGTGGCCGCACACGTCACATTGGTATGGCCGCTCGCCCGTGTGTATGCGCACGTGGATGTCCAGATTGCTCTTCCAGCGGAAGCATTTGCCACACGTCGAGCACTGGAACGTGCGCTCAATGGACGGACGACCGTGACGCGGCGGCGCCGCCGCAGTCATCTCGCTGCCGCACGGGCTGCGTGCCTGCGACTGGTGCACCGCCGGTCGGTCAGTCGTTTGCAACTGCGCTATGCCCGGCTCTGGTACCAGTCCGACATGGTCCCGGCGTACCAAGCGCGTCCCGCCGCAGCGACACGGGTTTCCGACTACCTCCCGACGGTCCTGCAGCACTGCGCCGGCTGGTGAACAGCACAGACGGCAGCTACCGTCGCCGCCAATCTCACCGTCATCTCCTACCACAGCTTCGTGATGACCGGCACGCGAAGCCTGCTCCACCACCTGCGAATAATCAGTACTGAGACACTTGTGGCGTGCCAGTGCACGCATATTAACAAACGATCGCTGACAGTTGGAACACTGCACCGCTTTAGCGCGGTGTCGATTCACGTGTTTTTGCCAATAGAACTTGATGCTGAACTTTTTGTCGCACTGGTCACACGCCAGCTTGGCTGATGTTCCGTGTCGAGCGTCCACGTGACGTTGCAGCGACTGTTTCCGCCGAAACACCCTGCTGCATTGGCTGCAGTTGAAACTGTGGTCAGACTTCTGCCTTGACACGGCAGCCGGGAGGTTCGCTCCGACCTGTGACGTCAGAGCCATCGTGACGTCACACTCCGGCTCGCTCTCCTCCGACTCACATTCGTGGCGAGAATAGCATGCTTCTCCAGCATCACTCCTCCACTGACCCAAGTCTTCGCCGAGGAAATTTTGGTTCGATACACCCACCATCGTCGCCACTCCAGCCTCCTGTTTCCGGGCTACGACATCCACAATCTCCACCTTGTCTGTCCGGGTATCTGCGCTCGCCACCTCCACTTCGCCGCTCCGTGTCCCGGCACAAATTCCATCCGCCTCATCTTTCCGGATCTCTGTGTCCACCACCTCAGCCGTGCTCTTTTTGACATAACCGCCCACCGCCTTCGCCTCTGCACCTACCGATTCCACCTCGCCCTTCTGGACCTGTGTTTGACTTGCTGGGCGATGGCAGCTGCGTTTCCTCGCCAGCTCGACCAGCACGCGTCGTACCTGCGACTCGGCCCTGCTGCCGTGCTTATGCAGGTGCGCCACGAAACGGTGTGGGTTGGCGAAGCGGCGCGCGCACACGCCGCAGTGGTGGCAGCGCAGTCCGGCAGCGGCACCGTGCGCCTGCAGCGAGTGCGTCACCAGCTGCGCCGACATGCGGAACACGGCCGGACACCGGCGACACCGGCTCGGCGCCACGCCCAGGTGCACGACCAGTGCGTGCCGGCACAGCGTGCGCCAGCTGCCGAAGAGACGGCCGCAAACAGCACACGGCAGGTGCGTGCTGTGCAGGTGCGACATCATGTGGGTGGCTAGCACGTGCGAGCTGGCGGCCACGGGACTCGAGCACATGCTGCACTCCAAAGATGAGGCGGTGTTCTCCTGCGGAAGCAAAATAAATGAGACATGATACAATCGACCAGCATCATCTGTGTAGAACAAACGATATTCTGATCACACATGGCGTCTTTACAAGAATACTGAGCGAGTGATTTACATCCAGTATGACAAATCGGTTGACCATGGCGTGTCATTGGTATTATCTTGATGGGGTGATTTACATCTAGTGCAGATCAGTCAACAAATAGATCTGTGGGTACCTGGTTCTGACATCCAGGGTACCTCGTCATATTAATGCATCGTCTGTTTTGCAGAAAGTTAGCCTTGCATATATAGAAGTCACCGACAAAAATGCGGAGCCTGCTTTCTCCACCGACTGTTTTAAGAGCGCATCCTGAAATAAATGTTATATTGGACACAAAATATCAACTATCTTCACCTATCGTCAATGACAAGTAATTGGAGTGCATAAAATGGTCATTATTAAAATGGGTATAGCTAACGGCAGTAGCGTGGCTAAGGGATCATAGGGGTTCTGATCTCCCACTAGCTGCATTTTTTCCCGGGGTATCTCACCCACGTACCCACACTGAACACTTAATACAATGGCATCCCATCCTGCAGGCTATATTAATTCGTAAAATCTGCCTTTGAAACGCTCTATCGTCCTCCCTTTCCGCTCAACGACTTTTGGCCAGATTATGTCAACGTTATATGGAACGTCCTCCAATTTTTTTTAATGCTGTTACGCCAATGCATTCCTATGCAATAGGAGCACCCATGGTGAATTGGACACCCCAGAAAAAAAACCCTAGCTACGCTAGTGACTAATGGTGCAACTGGTTTATTATTACGTGTACACGTAATATCAATCATTTGGCTAAGTGAGTGGGGGATGGGGCGTCCAGAATGTTGGTGCCCACCAGATTTGAGTGTCCCTATCACGAAATGCTTTGTTGAATGGAGCGGGGTGGGGAGCATAGGGTGCGTTTCGAAAATGTCTGGGTTGTATTGCAGGCAGCATCATGCCATAGCTGGTGTTATACTCCGTGGGATTCGTGGCATCGAGACAGTTTGCAGGGCATATTTTGTGTTAATCCAAACCGCTTGGCCCTTGGGCTCCCTTCGTCTGTCCAGATAGGCGCACACAATGGGACAAGGGGCACGTGCCTTTTCATAGCATAGGAAGGGACCCATTCGAGAGGGAAAGAACGTTAAAAATCGCCTTTCCAGCGATTTTCCATTACAAGTCCATAATGCGACCATCGCCCGATGACCAATTTCGATTTTTTAACGTGAACAAAATTGCTCAGGAGCTAGAGAGACCAGTGAAACTAATGGACTCCTTCAAACCAGATGAGGCCCTACTCCATTTGAGAACTGGTGGTACTGGTGAACCGAAGGGCTACTGGGAGTTCGGGAGGCTTGATGGAGGCCAGGAGTGTGCGAAGGGTTCCATGATTACGGAGGTCCACGATTAAGAGACCCCGGACCGACGTAGACGGTCCTGAGTCGATGAAGAGGGCCCCCGAGTCAATCGAGACTGCCCAGGAATAGAGGCTGAGGGTCTCGGGCCAGGCCAAAGTGAAGGGTCTCTGGGCGAATGGAAGGGCACCGGGTCGGTGGAATGCCACAGGGCTGACAGAGGCATCAGCCAGCAAACAAGTCCGAGCCAATGGGAAGGCCCTGAGGTGACCGAAGAGCCACCTTGACAGAAGAAGAGGGCATTAGTCACCAGAAAAGAACTCGGACCATTGGAGAGTCCTCAACCGACATGAAAGGCACTTGGCCGACGGGGAACCAAAGCCGATATGGAAGGCCTTGGACTGACGTAGGGTGCCCGGGTCGTCAAAACAGCTCCCGGGCTGATTGAGAGGGCAGGGGCCAGTAGAGATGGCCCTTGAGCCAACGGCGAGGGATCCTGAGTAGTCAATGGGCCCACACCACTTAAAGAGCTTCGTCACAGCCTATGTTCACGGCCATCGTGTTCAATGGTGCCCATGGGCCCTTTTGGGGCCACGGAGGAGGGGCCATGAGGCATGAAAGGGTGGGGGCATGACCCCAAGCATCTCCTTTGGATCAGCCACTGCACCTAAAATAACCATATACCTACGAAAATTATGCGATATAGTTACATATAGGTTGCGAGTTGTCTCAGAGGCCATGGTTTCTGAAGAATGTGTGTGCGGGCACAGAAAGAAAGGAGACAGTCAATGTCCCGCCGCACACATTCTGCCTCAACACAAAATACATTAGATCAAAAAGACATTTTGGATTTGCCCCATGCTCAGCGAGATATATTCAGCGCGCTTAGCACACCAGAGAATCGATGATATCACAGCAAGAAACACCACACCAGTCTCAACAATGTGTTATTCTGGGGGTCGGTTGGTTATTGGTTTTACGACACGTCGACCGTTGAGTCATATAGGGTCGCCAATCTCTCACGCCGATTGGTCGCGGGAGAAGAGTAGCGACAGGTGAGACTCGAACCGACAATCTTTCGATTGTGAGGCGAGCATCTTACCCCTAGACCACTCGTCCCCTTTATTCTGGGGGTCGGGATTCCTGAAGAAAATCCTGGCAGTGCCCCTAGACACAGTCGACCACACCACCCAAAAAATATTTCACAGGTTACACAATCAAATAGCAGTTAGATTCTCAGGTGAACGTTAGTGGTCTTCGCGTACCTGCGCCCAAATTAATTGTGTACATTCAGCCTTGATGACTCAAACATGACATGTCAACATTACAAAATCAATTTTATATAGGGGAAAATCAATATTTTTCCTAACACTTTATGGCAAGGACTTATTAAGCAATATACTTGGGATGATGTGTCATCCATTACTAGATTGGATGGTTCCGAGTTCGTCGATGCATACCAACCTGAGAAGCTACTGTTGCAACTGCATTGATGCATGTCTTCAGCCCATTCCTGATGTTGCTAGCCATCAGTTGATGATAATCCAGTCTTTGCAACAGCCCAACGCAATTATAGCACACTGTCATCACTTCTAGTGACAGTTCAGCCAACTCTCTTGCAGAGGTTTGAGAAAAGGGTGCAAGTTGGTGGGAATGGATGAGGGGCTGTGAAGAGGACTGGCCACACACCACACAAACTGGAAGTGTAGAAGGGCCAATGTCTAAGCATGGTAATAAAGTAAGGGCTGTAGGTGGCATTTCTCCTGATTTCTTCATGCCATCGATATCACTAATTGCATTTTCAGGTGCTCTTTGGATCAGATCCTCATCTTCCATATTAGATTGAGGTATCTTGTCAGCTGTTTTTTGCTCTTGACAACTGAATGTATTTGACATGCTGCTTAGTTCTCATGTAAAGATTATCAATCCACACTAATAAGATAGCCGTCCGCTGTAACAAGACAAACTAGGTTACTACATGTTTTCTGCATACATTAGAGTTTAGGGGCGCATCGACTGCGTCGGTCATGCAGCTTTCTGCATACATGGCTTCGGCTGTAATGTGCGCAGTATGCTCCATTAGTGATGCACAATGGGTGTACATGCTTTGAACAAGTTGTGGCGGCAAGACATATTCAGACAAAAAAATCCAAACCTAAATCCAAACCGGACTGGATGTCCGAATCGCGGTATCTTGGTTCCGGAAAGTTTAGTTTTGTGTAGGACTATTCATATACAAATACACTAAGCATTGAGAGCAGAGGCATTGCTCCACTAACTTTACATTGGATAGTGTAGGCCCGATCTTAACTCTTGCATTACGAGCGCTCTGTGGCACCGCCGTCCACGAAGGAGGTCCAGCCCACTTCGTAATCCCGGGAGCTAAGCGTGATGGGTGAGTAAAACTGAAGCGAAGAAAGCTTGTGATTTTCGGCGATATCTGAGGTATCTTTAACGTTTTAACTAGGAATAGGCAAAAATGAAATGACAGACTCCGAAGTACGTCAGTTAGCCAAACACGATGAACAGAACCACTACCGCCCGGTGGCAGGTTATATAAGCTCATTTTCATTGCAAGGAAAAGTTCTGGGTTCAAACCCCAGCAGGAGCACACTTTTCCATGCTTCAACATGCCCAATGCTACATAAGTGACATTCCGAGACCATTTTAGGTGTATTAGCAGCTCCTTGATACGCATGTTCCCCATCAAGTGCATCCTGATGCCACTGAAGCAATGCTCTCTACCAGTTGAGAAAGACACATCTGAAGGTGAAGGTGACATTCAGGTCATGTCACATTGGTATAAAATGCGAGCAATGACATTTTTAGTTCCAATATTGTATCACCCATATGTTTCTCATCTCCTAAAATAGATAGATAATATTCCAATATGCACAACACCAGCACTGTCCCTGGTACCGCAACACGTGACCGATTATGAAGTGCAGGCTTTCAAAAACTAGATCATTGCACAGCGAACCGACATGTCAGATACTTGGAAATATCAGCGCAGGTGTTTCATCACACTGTTAATTTTTGGGCTAGATTAAAAAAGAACGAAGGAGTGATAGTTGGCTGACTGTGCTTGTAATGCAGGGAATGAACAGCATCTGCACTCATATAAGAAAGGGATCTAACCCGACCTTCGACACATGTACTAAAATACTGTTTGTTTACAGCAATACATTATGGAAAACAGCTGAGTATTCACATACCACAACTTTTTATCTACTACATCGTCACCAACAAAAGTATGACCCTTTAAGACACCTCTCAAAGCTAAAAGTACATACCTCTCAACACCTCTCAATACCTAAAAGTACACCTCTCGAAGCTAAAAGTACGTGGTCACCTGTGGATTGTCTCCGCTTTCGTTGACACCGATGTCCTGTCGAACCAGCAAATTCCACCAGCAGGCATTTGGTCAATGTCATATGCGTCGTATATACTTCGTAATGCCTTCGATAGTGAACAATAACAAAAGAATAATCATAGCCTTCGATAGTGAACAATAACAAAAGAATAATCATAGCCTTCGATAGTGAACAATATTAGTACAAATATAAAGAGAATAAGCATGGTAAAATAATATGAAATAGAACTCACTGCAATCAGACTAGACAGACTGCAATACCAGCTATGTTTTCATAAGTAATGCAAAATCTATGAATGGGAAACAATCAGTATGGAACATGGTGCAGAGCATGGGGTGGGAAAGCAGCATGCCAGTGACAACTTTCAATTATCCAGATCCGTGACACCTCGACATTTGTTAAACTGGCTTGGGAAGCTAGCATAAGCCGAGTACCACCGAGTCAGGAAACACAGGCTGACTATCTTAGCTAGGAACAGGGCACTCACAATGCTGGGACTCATTAATAGTTAGTTATTGTGGTTTAGGGGCACATGACTCATTAATAGAAGTCTGAAATATAAGAGCAAGGAAGTCATGAAAAAAAACTATACTTAGCATATGTGCAACCCAACTTGAAATATCTGTACAAGCATGGAGCCCCAGCGATAAATTATTCGTGCAATAGGGTGGAATATACCACTTTCTGAGCGCTGAATAGACATCCTTTCCAAGGACATATCGACATCATGCTTCTTGATGCATGCTTATGAATTCTCCTTGACTTGCTTCTAAGACTTGCATATAAGTAGCATGTTTATGCTCACCATTGCTGATTGATTACACAAGCATCCGGGACACAATTCCAGATTCAAAGATTATCTATGATGTGGTGTGTTAAGCATTGTGATCTGCTGATGCATGGCATTGCAATAGTTAACGTTAGCATGGGTATTCATATTTTAGGTGTCTGTCATAAGTTAAACCAAAAATATCCTCGGAGTACACTATTAGCTCAAATGAAGCTTGAAGGACCGAATGATAGTTTAATTGGCATGCTTCCAAGACAAATTTTTACATCCTACTGTACTCGTTTCGACATCGCACACCTAACGAAAAACCATTATTTTAACACTGTGGAGCCCCTACCTAGAAAAAGATATAGACATGTTAGAAAGAGTGCAGCACAAAGCCACTAGACTCATCAGTGGAATAGGTAACTTGGAATATGGAGAAAGGCTTATGGCATGAGATATGTACTCACTCAAGTATAGGAGATTAAGGGGGGACATGATTGATGGTTATTGGTTTTTACGACACGTCGCCCGTTGAGTCATGTAGCGTCGCCAATCTCTCACGCCGATTGGTCGCGGGCGAAGAGTAGCGACAGGTGAGACTCGAACCAACAACCTTTCGATTGTGAGACGAGCATCTTACCCCTAGACCACTCGTCCCCAGGGGGACATGATTGAAACGTACAAAATTGTTAAAGGGCTAGATCAGGTCAATTTGAATGCTATTCGGTTTAGAGCATCACATAGGGGTCATCAATTAAGGTTAGATAAGTTAAGGTGTAGGACAGTTAAGCAACAACAGGTCTTCAGTCAAAAGGTTGTTGATCAGTGGAATAGTCTGCCTGCTGATGTTGTTGGGACCTCCTCATTGAATGTATTTAAAAGTAGGGTGGACAAATCTTTTAGACAGAAAATCTGGTTTTTGAGTTCTAATTAGTGATGGATGGGGTGAGATTTATGCTCATTAATGTGTGCACGGCACAGACCCCTTTAAGCTGGCATGGATGCAGTTTGAAAATTATTGGTAAGAATTCAATCCACATGTGTTAAGAGGGATCAAGGGAATAGGGTTGGATAGCTAGGGTAGATAGGCATTGATAGGTGATGGGATGCTGGTGGATGGTTTCTTTATGATGTGATGATGGTTGGGGTGGGTCTTTTTACCAGACTTATGGTATCTTCCATTTACAGACTTAACTGGATGGCTGGATGCCTGGTGGCCTGGATGGCCTGGTGGCTCTTATTAAGTCTAAACACTTTATGACTTTAAGACTTTAGGTACCTTGGTAGGTACATTAGGGTCTTTGGAGTTCTCCAACTGAAAAATGGCATTGTGCAGCAAAATCCTTGGTGACCAAACATAGGTTATATACATATTTACCTACTTGCTGCATAAGTATACATATATATATATATATACACACACACATACACACACACATATATATATATATATATATATATATATATATATATATATATATATATATATATATATATAGGGGGCGGATTCCGCCCCCCCCTAAGATATCGGCTCCTATTAAAGCTGAAGTAACGAAATTCGCAGGGTGGATGGGTATGGTAGAGAACACTATTGTGTGCAAATTTCATGACCTTAGGTCAATATCTTCAAGGTCAAATGAGGTCACATATGTCAAAAGTTTCTTATTTTGCGTGGCTTGGCTTGTCATTGTTATGGATTGCTGTGATTGTGTTTAAATGCTCCAAAATTGGCATCAATGATGTTTTGGACACTACCAATGATGCAATACAGATGCTAGACCTGGCATTTGACCTCAGGTCACCTATATAGCAGCACTTTATCAGGTCAGTTACCTGTTCCAGTTACCGGAACCGGGCCGCCCGCCCGACTGCTCCGTCGGGCAGCTCGGCACAATCGGCTTTGTGAAGAAAGGAGTGAAGTACATGAATAAAGTACGGAAACGCTTAGGTACACAATGACAAACAGTAGTTTTCAGGATGTGTAGGGAGTAACATACAAAGCGACATCAATCGCATGAGTCATTTGCATTTATGACAACATTCCAGTTGACCAAGTTTGGTTCCATTAACCTGTCATGAACTTGACCTGCTTGACCTCGGTGACCTAACATGACGTTGAAACTATATAGCATAACGTATACATCAAACAAGTCGCTAGTGTTGCCAAGAACACTTCCCTTTTGCCGATATACGGGAAGCGCATTAGCGCCGATTTTTGTGGTCTGGCGCTACGAAACGATTCGACTTTAACGATCCCTAACTGGAAAAACGGCCAATTTCCGTTTTTTTACTTTAAACGACGCGCCGCACATTTCGAAGCACATACACAAAAATTGGTGTATATCGACTGGTAAAATCTGGAGCTATGTACGAAAAACCGGAGGGTCGGGCGGATTTCGCCCCCCCCTCCAGTGCGCGTGTTGACAAAAATACAATTTTGTCAGCTGATTAGATTTCTTATTTATTCATGGTATTACACAGCATAATTGACATACAACTTCCTTCAATAATTCATCTTTGATATCTTCACTGATTAATTCATACTTGCCTTACAAAGCCTGACAAATTTGCATGCAACAGATTCAGCATCAAATGTGCATGTACATAATGAAAGATTTGCTATGGGTGTGAAAGATTTGCAGTTTAATGTGTTCTTTGATTTCTTGGAATCCTTCAGAATACCATGTTTATGAAGGTGATTAAAATGATTGGACTACTTATTTTATTTGCAAATTAAATGTTGTTGATTTTTGTAAAGAAAAAAGAGAAAAATTTCCAACTTAAAAATATCAACTAACCTAACCTAACGAAATTTAACCCATTTGTTTGCTTTATGGAGGCAAATGCATGTAAAAAATGTATTGTTATCACCTTAAAGCACAATACCAAAAAGTTTCCAATTGTTTTCACATTTTTTAGTTGTATTTTTTTTCTTCAAAAGCAGCTTAGGTTAGGTTAGGTTTCGTTTTTAATTTTGGGAATTTTCAGAAAAGAAATTGCTGGACATTTTTCTGATTTTACTTTTGGGATGTTTTCTCCAAATATTAATCTAACTGATAACCTAGGTTGTGTTAGGTAATGTTGCATTTTTAATTATTTAAAAAAAAAACATTTCTTTTCATGCTGTTACCTAAATTGAACCTGTTACCTTTTGACATTATCTTGCTCACAACCTGAAAAGTAAGCATTTGTACAGAAAATAAGTGGTCCCATCATCTTAGTCACATTCATAAACATGGTTTACATATAAATTATGTGGATGGTTCTGATGAATTGCCAAATGCCTTTAATTTAGGCTTAAAAATAGGGTGGATGACTTTTTAGAATGCAAAATCTTGTTTTTTTAGTTCTAGGATGGGGTGAGATTTATGCTAAGTAGGTGTGCACTATACAGGCCCCTTCAAGCAGGCATGGATGGAGTCTGAAAAGTATTTGTATGGCACTCAAACCATGTGTTGCATGGGATCAGGTGAATAGGGCTGGATATGTAAGGTAGATAGACATTGATGAGGGTGTGAGATGTTGGTAAATGGATTCTTTGAAATTATGGATTTGGGTGCCAAATGGCCATGTAGTCGGCATGCCCTTAAACCCAAACAATCAATAAATCAAAGAAATTAGGAATGTGGTACTGGTTGGGGTCTGAGCATCTTTTTGCCAGGGTTATGGTATCTTCCCTTTACAGGCTTAACCTGGATGGCCCTTGTGGCTTTTATTAAGTCTGATCACTTTATGACTTGATGACTTAGGCTTCTCCTTTCTGTCTGTCAGGTTAATATTTGTTTTATTTTGGTGCTTCTATTGTTGAAGAATAGGTTGATGTGCAGCCCTTTCCAGTCCAGACAGCCAATTCCAGCTCTGATGCATGTTCTCATTCCTTCATAGCCAGGGGTGTTGTTTTGTATACATCTGAGGGGGTCAGTGCTCCCTCAATGGTGACTTTGCCCCCAACCCCTTTAAACTTTTAACATGTGACACTATGGAGTGTGCTCACCCCAATCAATTTCTGCTTGCCATTGCCGGTATGTATTGGGCCTTGCCCCAATCATTTTCGGGGATCAACACTTGTGTTCACAGCCCTTGCCAGACAACAGGGTGGACTTTTTCATTTCCTGGGTCCCTTTTCTGTACAATCTGTTCATGTTTTATTTTTTCCTTGGTTATATCTCTTCTCTTATATCTCTGCAGAGGCAATGGCAACAGTGAGCAATCAATGGACAAAATTTCAAGTAGCTGATCATACCATCCAAATTGCATGGTAACAGTGCATGCATTGCAACTAGTTTGCTTGTGCTGTATCTTGCTTATTTGGTTGCATTGCTTATTTTGCTGTGCTCAGTTATGCTGTGATGATGCAGAGATGATGTACACATTCATCTGTTGACCATCACCAAAGAAGGTTTTGTTGGCAACATGCATGGTACTGTTCTGTACCCATGACACAAGAAAACATTGCTTTCCAAAATGCATGATAGGCAGGCATAGCATATAAAGACATGAAGACAAGGCATGACTTGAAGACAAGACATAAAGACAAAGACATAAAACATCAGTGCAACTATGAGCCACAAAGGTCCTTCTTGGTTGCACTCTGGTCACTGAATGGGCTTCGGGGCACATCGACTGCTTTGGTCATACAGCGCCCATGAGATTAGCTTTAATTTTGCATTGATGACCTCTAATTGCTTCATTTCTGTTAAATACAAACATTGCACTGAGATATCCCTGTTCCTGACCATGAACAAATTTAAAAACCTTGAGATCTCCTGTCAGCCTTCTATATCTAAGTGAAAACATTCAATTTCTTCAATCTTTCCTCATATGCTAGGTTGCTTATACCATTAGCCATTTTTGTTGCCCTCTTTTGCACTCTCTTTAAAAGCCAACAATCTTGTTCATAACTTGGGGACCAAGCTTGGACACAGTATTCCAAATGTGGCCTGACATATGTACAGTAAAGCTTCCTGATGACTTCCTCACTTTTGTATGATACATTCCTATTTATTGCCCCAAGCATTTTTAGTGCCTTCTTCCTGGCTTCTTTGGTCTGTTCTGATGCCCCCAATTTTGTGTTCAAAATAACACCCAAGTCCTTCTGCCGAGTAACATAAAGACATAAAATACATAAAGACATAAAAGATCAGTGCAACTATGAGCCACAAGGGCCCTTCTTGGTTGCACTTGGTACACTCAACCAGTTGCCCACCAAATCTGTCAATCAACCCACCCTGGAATACAGAAAAACAAGCCCCCTATTCTTATAATGATTGTCTATGCCGTTTTTAAAGATGTTCAGTGTGTTGCTACTGACAATTGTTCCTGGAAGCTGGTTCCAGTGTTCTACTACCCTGTTGGTGAAGAAAGACTGTCCTAACCTTGTCCTGCTGTGATTAACTTTAATTTTGAATTGATGACCTCTAATTGCATCATTTCTGTTAAATTCAAACATTTCCCTTAGATATCCCTGCTCCTGACCATGAACAAATTTAAAAACCTCGATGAGATCTCCTCTCAGCCTTGTATATCTAAGTGAAAACATATTCAATTTCTTCAATCTTTCCTCATATGCCAGGTTGCCTATACCATTAACCATTTTTGTTGCCCTCTTTTGTACTCTCTCTAAAAGCCAACAATCTTTCTCATAACTAGGGGACCATGCTTGGACACAGTATTCCAAATGTGGCCTGACATATGCACAGTAAAGCTTCCTGATGACCTCCTCACTTTTGTATGACACATTCCTCTGTATCGCCCCAAGCATTCTTAGTGCCTTCTTCCTGGCTTCTTTGGTCTGTTCTGATGCCCCCAATTTTGTGTTCAAAATAACACCTAAGTCCTTCTGCTCAGTCACAGATAGTACTTGCCATCCATCAAGTATGGCACCTTCATATGCTGCCTACCTACATGCATGACTTTGCACTTATCAAAATTAAACTTCATTTGCCATTTTTCGGACCACTTCACAAGCTCGTCTGTCGTTCTGCAGCAAAACCTGCTCATTGTGCCCTGTTATTGCCCTAAAGATCTTCAAATCATCCACAAATTTCAAAACCTTACTGCTCAGGACACATTCAATGCTATTCACAAATATAATGAACAGTGGCCCCAGTACCGACCCCTGAGGGACTCCACTAAGAACATTTTGCCATGATGACTTTGTACCATTAAGCATCACTCTCTGCTGTCTATCTGAAAGCCACAACTCAATCCATTTTAGGATGCTACCTGCAATGCCATGGACCTGAAGCTGCAACAGATAGTACTTGGCCATCCATCAAGTATGGAGCCTTCATATGCTGGCTACCTACACGCATGATTTTGCACTTATCAAAATTAAATTTCATTTGTCATTTTTCGGACCACTTCACAAGTTCGTCTAAGTCTTTCTGCAGCGAGACCTGCTCATTGTGTCCTGTTATTGCCCTAACGACCTCCAAATCATCTGCAAATTTCAAAACCTTACTGCTTAGGCCACTTTCAATGTTATTTACAAATAAAATGAACAATAGTGGCCCCAGTACTGACTCCTGGCCCCTGGGGGACTCCACTAAGAACATTTTGCCATGATGACAGTAGTCGGTTTTACAGCGGCAATTTGCTCTCCCGTCTAGTCGCTTTACATCCTTCCAAGTCATTCCTTGCTTCAACTAAACATTCCAGACATGAACTAAAAAAGTACATCGAAGAACATTTATTATTAACAAGAATTGATTTACTCAATTTTCTGAACTTTTTCATTCACAAAATTTGTTTCTTGGTGGTGAGAATAAAACGATTTTAGACTGATTGTTTTAGTATAATGTTCCTTAAACCATTTTATATTCCGAAACCTATATCCCAGTACGCGGCAGGCAACAAATCAGTCGGTGCACGAGCGTCCTACTCGTGGGATGTGTTGTGATTATTTATTAGTTGTGCGGCGTGAGCATGTCGGCAGTATCAGGTATGGATTTATAAACTTGGTTGACATCGATTAAGTGTACTTTTGTGATCATTTTCTCTACCGTTGCTCAGGAAGTTCGCTTATAACCGCATCCTTCGCTAATTTAACCACAGCGCCAATTTGTCATCTGGCAGTCATCCCTCCGCTGCCAGATGCCGTAGAGCTGAGTGCAGTCTCGACGTAAATTAGAAAGCGTATTGCAATTTGCTGATATTCGTAAGTTTAATTCTACTTATTTCAGCAGCATCAATAGTAAAACCTATTTCGTTATCAAAACTGATGTGAGAATTATATTTGCTGGTCGCTTTTAATTTATGCAGATTACTATGCCGGGTCTTCTCCCTCTATCTCGATCCTGAGACCACGTGACCTGGGAGCAAAGTTCCGCTGTAAAACCGACTACTACTAGCCGGTTTTACAGCGGAAATTTGCTCTCCCGTCTAGTCGCTTTTCATCCTTCCAAGTCATTCCTTGCTTCAACTAAACATTCCGGACATGAACTAAAAAGTACATCGAAGAACATTTATTATTCACAAGAATTGATTTCACTCAATTTTCTCAGCTTTTTCATTCACAAAACTTGTTTCTTGGTGGTGAGAATAAAACGATTTTAGACTGATTGTTTTAGTATAATTTTCCTTAAACCATTTTATATTCCGAAACCTATATCCCAGTACGCGGCAGGAAACAAATCAGTCGGTGCATGAGCGTCCTACTTGTGGGGTGTGTTGTGATTATTTATTAGTTGTGCGGCGTGAGCATGTCGGCAGTATCAGGTATGGATTTATAAACTTGGTTGACATCGATTAAGTGTACTTTTGTGATCATTTTCTCTACCGTTGCTCAGGAAGTTCGCTTATAACCGCATCCTTCGCTAATTTAACCACAGCGCCAATTTGTCATCTGGCAGTCATCCCTCCGCTGCCAGATGCCGTAGAGCTGAGTGCAGTCTCGACGTAAATTAGAAAGCGTATTGCAATTTGCTGATATTCGTAAGTTTAATTCTACTTATTTCAGCAGCATCAATAGTAAAACCTATTTCGTTATCAAAACTGATGTGAGAATTATATTTGCTGGTCGCTTTTAATTTATGCAGATTGCTATGCCGGGTCTTCTCCCTCTATCTCGATCCTGAGACCACGTGACCTGGGAGCAAAGTTCCGCTGTAAAACCGACTACTACTAGCCGGTTTTACAGCGGAAATTGCTCTCCCGTCTAGTCGCTTTTCATCCTTCCAAGTCATTCCTTGCTTCAACTAAACATTCCGGACATGAACTAAAAAGTACATCGAAGAACATTTATTATTCACAAGAATTGATTTCACTCAATTTTCTCAGCTTTTTCATTCACAAAACTTGTTTCTTGGTGGTGAGAATAAAACGATTTTAGACTGATTGTTTTAGTATAATTTTCCTTAAACCATTTTATATTCCGAAACCTATATCCCAGTACGCGGCAGGAAACAAATCAGTCGGTGCATGAGCGTCCTACTTGTGGGGTGTGTTGTGATTATTTATTAGTTGTGCGGCGTGAGCATGTCGGCAGTATCAGGTATGGATTTATAAACTTGGTTGACATCGACTAAGTGTACTTTTGTTATCATTTTCTCTACCGTTGCTCAGGAAGTTGGCTTATAACCGCATCCTTCGCTAATTTAACCACAGCGCCAATTTGTCATCTGGCAGTCATCCGTCCGCTGCCAGATGCTGTAGAGCTGAGTGCAGTCTCGACGTAAATTAGAAAGCGTATTGCAATTTGCTGAAATTCGTAAGTTTAATTCTACTTATATCAGCAGCGTCACTAGTAAAAGATATTTCGTTATTAAAACTGATGTGAGAATTAGATTTGGTGGTCGCTTTTAATTTATGCAGATCACTATGCCGAGTCTTCTCCCTCTATCTTGTTTCTGAGACCATAGTCGGTTTTACAGCGGCAATTTGCTCTCCCGTCTAGTCGCTTTACATCCTTCCGAGTCATTCCTTGCTTCAACTAAACATTCCAGACATGAACTAAAAAAGTACATCGAAGAACATTTATTATTAACAAGAATTGATTTCACTCAATTGTCTGAACTTTTTCATTGACAAAACTTGTTTCTTGGTGGTGAGAATAAAACGATTTTAGACTGATTGTTTTAGTATAATGTTCCTTAAACCAATTTATATTCCGAAACCTATATCCCAGTACGCGGCAGGCAACAAATCAGTCGGTGTACGAGCGTCCTACTCGTGGGATGTGTTGTGATTATTTATTAGTTGTGTGGCGTGAGCATGTCAGCAGTATCAGGTATGGATTTATAAACTTGGTTGACATCGATTAAGTGTACTTTTGTTCTCATTTTCTCTACCGTTGCTCAGGAAGTTGGCTTGTAACCGCATCCTTCGCTAATTTAACCACAGCGCCAATTTGTCATCTGGCAGTCATCCGTCCGCTGCCAGATACCGTAGAGCTGAGTGCAGTCTCGACGTAAATTAGAAAGCGTATTGCAATTTGCTGATATCCGTAAGTTTAATTCTACTTATTTCAGCAGCATCAATAGTAAAACCTATTTCGTTATCAAAACTGATGTGAGAATTATATTTGCTGGTCGCTTTTAATTTATGCAGATCACTATGCCGGGTCTTCTCCCTCTATCTCGTTCCTGAGACCACGTGACCTGGGAGCAAATTTCCGCTGTAAAACCGACTCATGTGACCTGGGAACAAAGTTCCGCTGTAAAACCGACTAGTAGTCGGTTTTACAGCGGAACTTTGCTCCCAGGTCACGTGGTCTCAGGAACGAGATAGAGGGAGAAGAACCGGCATAGTGATCTGCATAAATTAAAAGCGACCAGCAAATATAATTCTCACATGAGTTTTGATAACGAAATAGGTTTTACTATTGACGCTGCTGAAATAAGTAGAATTAAACTTACGGATATCAGCAAATTGAAATACGCTTTCTAATTTACGTCGAGACTGCACTCAGCTCTACAGTATCTGGCAACGGACGGATGACTGCCAGATGACAAATTGGCGCTGTGATTAAATTAGCGAAGGATGCGGTTATAAGCCAACTTCCTGAGCAACGGTAGAGAAAATGATAACAAAAGTACACTTAATCGATGTCAACCAAGTTTATAAATCCATACCTGATACTGCCGACATGCTCACGCCGCACAACTAATATATAATCACAACACATCCCACGAGTAGGACGCTCGTGCACCGACTGATTTGTTGCCTGCGACGTACTGGGATATAGGTTTCGGAATATAAATTGGTTTAAGGAACATTATACTAAAACAATCAGTCTAAAATCGTTTTATTCTCACCACCAAGAAACAAGTTTTGTCAATGAAAAAGTTCAGAAAATTGAGTGAAATCAATTCTTGTTAATAATAAATGTTCTTCAATGTACTTTTTTAGTTCATGTCTGGAATGTTTAGTTGAAGCAAGGAATGACTTGGAAGGATGTAAAGCGACCAGACGGGAGAGCAAATTGCCGCTGTAAAACCGAATACTCTCTGCTGTCTATCTGAAAGCCACAACTCTATCCATTTTAGGAGTCGTACTACAAATTGGATAAAACCCGCGCATTCCCCGCTGAGGGCGCTAGTGCGCTCACTATGTATGATGTTTCGGTCAGCAACACATCCTCGAAAAGGTTTCGTAGGTATATTTACTAAGAGGGGAAGTGAGTTTAGTAGGAATATTTACTAAACTTCCGGAAGTTTAGTAGGAATTTTTACTAAAGTTGCTTATGGAGATATATACAGTGCGACCGGAAATGACGACGTAAAAGAGGTGGATTTTTTAATGTTCGCATTTGGGTACCAGTGTCTTTTCTTGCGTAAGTAACAGTGGTGGACCGCGGGCACTCGCTGTTCTGTTTCTTGAGCACGCAGTCTTGTGGTTATGCCAGTCGGGGACGGAGTGAGGGTAGGTGGATACTCTGGTGTAGTTGTCGCTGTTCTCAATTTGCGCTTTAGGTACCTATGTAGGTAAGACATGTACCGATGTGAAACCAGATAGCAAAGAACGCACCAACATCGTACCTAGGTAGGTAAATTGTTACATATATAGGGGAAGAGGGGGGTATCTGAACACGTTCTGTTTCCTGAACACCTACCTTTAGTCGTCTCCCACATCATGTTCAGTGCATAAATAACAAAAAGATGGTGGTATTGATAAATGATGGACCTGCGGTATTTTTTCTTAATGGGTGTTTTTTGAATTTGTGTTTTTTTTTGGAACATGTTTATGAACGTGATTCGGAAGATGCGATCATTCGTTTTCTCCGTAAATGCTTACATCTCGGTTAATCCTAGCGTTAATATCTATAATCTGCCATGTATGCCACACCGCTGTTCTTTGTTGCATAATTTATCCATCCCTCACCTGGCACTTCTCAGACGTGATTAAAGGTACATCCAACAACACTTCACGCAGTTGATTCACCACTTTTTCACATCGAAAATGCTTGGTTTCTGCCTCTTTGCCACATAGATGACACACCACTACTTTCCACCACAACCCCCGAAAAAACTAAGCAGAGCACGGCTCAACGCCGTGGTGTACAGATGACGTCACTATAAATATTATGCTTGTTTTGAAATTATAATATATGGGTTTATATTTGTTTATATAAGAGTAGATTATATTACGTTAGGTTAGGTTAGGTTAGGTTTTCCTATTTAATTATGAATAATCATACTATTTCTTGGAAGTCGTGAGGCAAGATGAGACCGAGCAGAAGCCGACTCTGCTGCGCAGTGCTGTCTGTTTAGTTTAGTCATCTATGTGACAAAGAGGCAGAAATTAAGCATTTTCGACATGGAAAAGTGTTGAATCAACTGCGTGAAGTGTTGAATGTCCCTTTAATCACATCTGAGAAGTGCCAGGTGAGGGTGGATAAATTATACAACAAAGAACAGCAGTGTGGCATATTTGGTGCATTATAGATATTATCGCCAAGATTAACCGAGACGTGAGCATTTACGGAGAAAACGAATGATCGCATCTTACGAATCGCGTTCATAAACATGATATTCCGCTTAAAAAATCTGACAATTCCCAAAACACCTTTTAAGAAAAAATTACCAGACCTGCCACTACCAAAATATGAAAGTCTGATCACATAGTTCTACCTATGCTTTGTGTATGGAGGTTGTGAAGTTCACAGGAGCCATTTTAGGCTTCCAAGAGCAGTTGGCTTAAGGAAACCATAAGGAAGTGACTTTCAATTTTTGTTTGCAATTACACCAGGATTTTTTAGTGTCTACTAATAGCTTGTACCACAACAGCTATAGTGAGGTAATCCTGAACAACAACATTTTCGTGTTCAGAATACGGCACACCACTATAAAATAATTATCTGTTTTAAAGTTCCTCTTTGTAAGTGGTTAGAGTATTTTCATTGAAAGGAACTGTTTGAATATGGATAGCTTGTTCATTTTTGTGTTCAGTAAACACAGTACAATTACTGGTTCAGCCATACAGAAGCAGCAGTAGAGCTATTTGTTGCATAATGCCTTAAGTGTTCAGAAACCCCCCCTCTCCCCCTATATACACACATATATACATATATAGCTATATATATATGTATATGTGTACATATGTATATATATATATGTATATATATGTATATATATATATATCATATATATATATATGTATATATATATATATATATATATATATATATATATATATATATATATATATATATATATATATATATATATATATATATATATATATATATATATATATATACATATACATATATCTTTATCTATGTATATATATGTATATAAATGTATATATATATATATATATATATATATATATATATATATATATATATATATATATATATATATATATATATATATATATATATAAATATGTATATGTATACTTATGTATATGTATGTATATATATATATGTATATATTTATATATATATTTATATATAAATATACTATATATATATATATATATATATATATATATATATATATATATATATATATATATATATATATATGTTTATATATGTATGTATATGTATATACATATATACATATATATTTATCTATGTATATATATGTATATATCTACATATATATACATATATCTGTACATATCTATATATATATATATATACATTGTGTACAAATAAAATATATGGCCTTCAATATACCAGGAGGTGCTGAGTTAACATCAAAAGCAACAATAAAGATTATACTTTATTACTCAACGTTTTGGCCAGGGCTATTGCCAGGAGTGATGAAAAAAGCTCAAGCTTACAAGATTCAAAAAGCATGCGGGAAAAAGTGTGCAAAGAGACACGTGCAATGCAGAAAAACCTCCTCAGTGGTGCAGACACGCAGACAGATTTTATATTATATATATATAAAAGATTAAAGATAAAATATATGAAAGATATATAAAAGATTAAAGATAAAATATATAAAAGATATATAAAAGATAGAGGATTTTATATTTTCTGTGAGTGTCTGCACCACTGAGGAGGCTTTTCTGCATTCCACATGTCTTTTTGCACGCTTTTCTCCGACATGATTTTTTCAATTTCTTAAGCTAGCTTTTTTCATCACCCTTGACGATGGCCCCTGGCCGAAATGTTGCGTAATAAAGTATGATATGATATAAAGTATGATATAAAGTAGGCATATTTAGTAAGCGCTTGCGAAAACGGGGGTGATTCAGAACATCCAAAAAACTAACATCCAAAGACCAAAAGTCCAATTACAAAACATCCAAGAAACGTAAAGTCCAAAAACATAACGTCCAAAAACCAAACGTCCAAAGTGAATAAAGTCCAAAAACCGAACATCCAAGGATCCCAAAAGTCCAAAGACGCAAAGTCCAAAGACGCAACGTCCAAGAACCAATAATCAAGAACTTCACAGTGTAGTTCATACCTTCTCCGCTAGGCGAATAATTCGCGACTCTTTTGCATCCTTACCGAATGCTTAGAGGAACGCATCCAAAGCCGTTATCGGATGTTATCGAGGGATTCTTCGCCGTTGTACAGTCGAGTCTGGCGAATTTGTCTGCCGAGTTTGAAAAAGGAGATTCTGCGTGGTAACGGGAACTGTTGCCATTGTGGTTATTTCTGATGGCTTGACTTTGGCGATTGTTGCTTCGGCCTCTTGCCTACCTTGGTTTAGTGTCCTGGTAAGTGGCAAGTGCAAATATTACGATATGTGCCGGATTAGGTAGGTCAACTGCAAATTATTGATTTTGATTTGCATCCATTTACTGTCTTAGCACTTCAACATCACTTGACCATCTGTGGTTGTGTCACATTCTTATACCATATGGTTGTATGAATGTACCTAGGTAGGTAGTTGCCTACCTAGGTACCCACCTACCTATAATGAGAGTTGATTTATCAGTGCATGCATAGATCAAGATGGAATCCCACCAAATATGTTGATGTTACCAGCACTCCAGTTGGTGGCACATCTATTTTGAAAAGTTGATGAAAAATGATACCATGATTCAGGGAATAAGTTGGAAGACCTTAAGTGAGTAGGGTTAGATATATCTTGTTAGCTACCTAGGTAGGTATCTATGTCAAATGTGGTGAATATTTTCATTTGAATTCAAGATGTGGTATTGGATGGGGTGCTGAGTATTCATTTGTCTATGCTGATAGTATCTCAGGGAAATGGTGGTTTTATTTTCCAACTTCGTAAACTCCATTTTTGGAAATTATTTTTATAATCATGAATGGTGACACACCAGGTTCCCAATTTTTGGAACTTCTTATATGTCATTACTGCACTCAAATCAATTTTAGTGTGAAGTAAAGAAAAATTGTGTGTTGTAGCTCATCATTTTGATGTGGTGTCACCTTATTTGGTACATTGGTTTGGTTGTGGACCTAAGAAAACTCAGTTGAATTATAATATTAACATGCTTAAAGGCAGCAACAATAGTCGGTTTTACAGCGGCAATTTGCTCTCCCGTCTAGTCGCTTTTCATCCTTCCAAGTCATTCCTTGCTTCAACTAAACATTCCAGATATAAACTAAAGGAGTACATCGAAGAACATTTATTGTTGAAAAAATTGATGTCACTCAATTTTTTTCAGCATTTTCATTGACAAAACTTGTTTATTCGTGGTGAGAATAAAACAATTTTAGACTGATTGTTTTAGTATAGTTTTCCTTAAACCATTTCATGTTCCAAAACCTATATCCCAATATGCGGCAGGCAACAAATCAGTTGGTGCACGACCGTCCCACTCGTGGGGTGTGCTGTGAATATTTATTAGTTGTGTGGCGTGAGCATGTTGGCAGTATCAGGTATGGATTTATAAACTTGGTTGACATCGATTAAGTGTACTTTTGTTATCATTTTCTCTACCGTTGCTCAGGAAGTTGGCTTATAACCACATCCTTTGCTAATTTAACCACAGCGCCAATTTGTCATCTGGCAGTTATCCGTCGGCTGCCAGATACCGTAGAGCTGAATGCAGTCTCCAAGTAAATTAGAAAGTGTATTGCAATTTGCTGATATTCGTAAATTTAATTATACTTATTTCAGCAGTGTCAATAGTAAAAACCTATTTCGTTATTAAAACTGATGTGAGAATTATATTTGGTGGTCACTTTTAATTTATGCAGATCACTATGCCGGGTCTTCTCCCTCTATCTTGTTCCTGAGACCACGTGACCTGGGACTGTGGGAACAAATTTCCGCTGTAAAACCAGCTACTGTGTTGGAAATTTCTCCAATCAAGTAGGCTAATATGTTGTTTTAATCACTTGACTTCTGTTATGTTTTAATCTTGTATATAGTCACCAAATACGTTATTTGTATATTGCAACAACTGGGTGACATGGGTGATGTGATTATTTTCCGTGTATCACACAACAATAGGTCATTTTACAGCTGCAATTTGCTATCCTGTCTAGTTGTTTTAGATCCTTCCATGCCCTTCTTGGCCTCAACTAGAACATTCAAGATATGGATTAATAATATATATCACATGTCATTAAATATTAATAATGGTTGGTTTCAATCAATTTTTGCAGCTTTCTCCTTGACACAATTGTTACTTGGTGGTGAGAAGAAAACTATTTTAGACAGTGTTTTAAGCATAATTTTAATGAAGCTATTTTACATTCCAAAACCCATTCCCCAATATGTGACAGTAACAAATCAGTTAATGCATCAGCTTCCTACTCATGAGCTGTGTTGTGTTTATTTGTGTGGTTTGATCATGTAGGGAGCATTGATATCGGGTATGGATGTATCAACTTGGTTGACATTGATGAAGTATGCTTTTGTTATCATTTTATGTACTGTTGCTTATCAAATTGGCTTATAACCACACCCTTTGTTAGTTTAACCATAACACTAATTTGTCATCTGGCAGTCATATGTTGGCTGCCAGATTCCATGGAGCTGAATGCAGTCTCGTACCTTGTTACTTGTGATGTTCTTAAGTTTAATTCTACTTATTTCAGCAGTCTCCATACTAAAGCTATTTTGTGATAAAACCAGTCAGGAAAATATCCCTATTCATTGCTTCTGATTTATGTGGATCATTGTGCCAGGTATTCTCACTCTATATTGTTTGAGCCCATGTGACCTGAGTGCTTGTTGATGTGTGCTTATGAGGTTTCCATGCTGCATTTTTAAGAATAGTTTGTGCATAAGTGTCATGCTTATGCTCACTATTATGGATGGTGATACACAAGCATCTTTTAACACAATTCCCGGTACAGATATTATCATGTCTATTTAACAGTGCCACTTGTTGATACCATGGTATTGCAAGCATTATCATTAGCATGTGTATAATATATATATATATATATATATATATATATATATATATATATATATATATATATATATATATATCCCTATGTTAGGTATCCCACACTGTAAATGGAAAGCATGCACCTATAGGCTCAAAATTGAGCTTGGAGGATTGGAATGCTATTCTAATTAGCATGCTGCCATGACTAATTTTGACATCTGACTGTGCTTGTTCGGACATATCACACATAACCAAGATTTTTAAACACTGCAATGTACCATAAATTATTCATAAATAACATGTGTTGCATTACATTTTTTTTAAAGCCAGTGCTCCAAATTATGAAGATGTTTCACAAACATGGAATGTTTAACACTGTTTCCCTACCTGCTCTTCCCATTGCATGCTTAAACAAGATGGCCCCTGTGGCTCTTATTAAGTCTGGACACTTTATAACTTGCTAGCAGGGATGGAAGGCAAAACTGTAGGTCTAATCTAATCAAATCATGAAGAAGTTTCATGACTTGGGAGGAAAAATTCTTCTTTCAGTAATACATGAAGAGGAAATGAACTGTTAAATAGTGTTCACAAGTGAGGGAAATTGTGTGCAAGATGTGGGCCTAGGAGGGACCTTCAGTAATAGTGATCACAGCATGATGTGCTTTTCCTCATATGTTGGAAGTGTAGGAATCAATGAAAGATTGATTTTAAATTTTGCTAAAGGGAATTACAATGAGTTTGGGATCTTCATGAATGGAATCCAATAGTAAGAGTTATTGATAGGTTTATGCTTCTGAAATGTGGAGAATGGTAATAGATAAACTGTTTCAAGGCCAGGGTGAGTTCATTCCTAATAGGTGGATTAGATTGCACAAGTTTAGGCACCCTCATGGCTTACCAAAAAAGTAAACCATTCAATGGAGTCAAAGAAGCAGGCATCTAAGAAACTAAAAGATTCTGACTCTGAAGCAAACCTAGAAGCATATAGAATGGCTAGAAATAAAGTTTGGTGTGTTTGGACATCCAAAAGATGGGCTGGAATTATATTATCTGAAGATCATTTAGCATGCAATGCTAAGAAGCTCATTACCTTCTACACATTGATGTTTAAAAATGCAATGGAGGGCCACTAGAGGTAGATGGTGATATAGTGGGTGATGATTGTGATCTAGTTCAGTCAATAAGCAATCAGTTATCATCAGTCCTTACTAGGAAGAACATTGGAAACCACTGATGGTTATGCTGTGGTGGGTGATAGCTTGGAGTAGTTTACAATATCTACAGAAGATGTAGAAAAGCAGTTGAAGAATATAAGGGATAATAAAGCTGCTGGACAAGGTGATATTTATGCTATAATCTAAATAGTGTTCTCAAGTTTTTGCAGTTACCCTGGGTGTCATTTTTAGGAGATATATGTAGTATTCTGAAATACCTGAAGATTGGCAAAATGCAAATGTTTCAGTTTTCAAAAAGGGAAGTATAAAGTGGGTATGAAACAATGTGCCGGTCAGTTTCACATCCATAATTTGCAAGGTATTAGAAAACCGGCTGAAGAAGTAGTTCAGACTCATCTAGATAAGCACAACCTTTTGAGGGATACTCAACATGGATTTTGATCCAGGAGATCTTGTTTAGCTAACCTATTGAAGATTATGGAGTATGCAACTAGAGAAATCGACAATCAAAGCAGGATAGATGTTGTGTACTTAGACTTTAGCAAATATTTTGATTAAGTTCCACATGGGCATCATCTAATTAATCAACTAGAGCAGAATGGGATTGATGGAAAAGTTATAGGTTGGATTGAAGCATGGTTAAGTGGACTGAAACAAAAGGTTGTGTTATATGGTTGCAAATCAGAATGGAAGAATGTTCTGAGTGGAGTGTCATATGACTCTGTTCTGGGTCCACTTCTCTTTATCATCTTTGTGAACAATATTGAGATAGGGCTGAGGGATAGGGTGTTCAAATTTGCTGGCGACATCAGGCTGGTAGGAGTGGCTAACAGTATAGATCAATTTAGTAATATTAAACTAGTCTTGGAGGACCTAAAAAGTGGGATGATCAATGGCAATGTCTTCCATCTATGAAAAGTATAAGGTGGGGTCCATCTGGGGTCTGGAAGCAAGACATCCTGATATACAATGGGTGTAAGGAACTGGATATTACTGAAGAGGAAAGAGACTTGGGTGTGTTAGTTTCAAATGGCCTTCAAAAAAGAAAAAATGCACCTCAGCTAGGAACAAGGCAGTCAGAATGCTCGGAATAATTAATAAGAGTGTGAGGTCCCATATGGCTCTGTTCTGTGTCCACTTCTCTTGGTCATCTTTGTGAACAGCATTGAGGCCAGACCAGGGTTGGATTTATGTTTTGAAATTCTGGATTTGGAGAGGAAAATGTTTGAGACTTCTAAGTTGGAGAGGATAATTTACCATTCTGTTTCACATCAATGACTCATTTTTGTAATTTCAGTCGGTTTTGCACATGCTGATGAAAGAGATGAAATGAGATAATGACTGATGATGAGATCAGTCATTTTCAAACAATGCTGGTTATCTTTTAGAGAACAAAGAGTGGATAATTTATTGGAGGATAATGTTCTAGATGAGTCCCCAATTTAAGGTATTAAAATATAGGCTGGACACATTGTGAGGTTGGAGAATCTGTTTTTTTCCTTGTCTAATTAGTGGTGGATGGGGGTGATATTTATGCTAGTAAGTGTACACCGTGCAGAACCCTTCGAGACTCATTCAACTCCATCCAGACATGGATGGAGTTGAAAATTATTGATGGAGCACCCAAACCATGCATGTGCTACAAATTACCAAGTGAATAGGGCTAGATAGATATTGGTAGGTGCATATAATGTTGATGGATAGTTCCAATGGAATTTACAATGCAATATTGGTTAGGGTGCTAAGTATCTTGTTGTCCCGACTTATAGTACCTTCCCTTTATGGGCTTAGCCAGATTGGTCTGTGTAGCTTTTGCTAAGTTTGAACACTTTATGACTTTGTGATCTTACAGTAGCTAGAGAAGATATGGAAAACAGGTGCAGAAAATATAATGTAATAAAGCTGCTGGACCTCATGGTCCAGATTTTATCCAGAGTAGAATGGGAAAGTCATCCATTTTTGCTGGATTCTGAGCCATGTTGGTAGAATAGGCAATGAAGAAACCTACGGTGCTGCCAGATGGGCAGCACAGGCTCCCTTATGCAGAGCATTCCCAATACTTGCCAGGAACCTAGGGATCACGGTTTTCCGGAGGAATAAGTGGCCAGCGAGCTGGGATGAGCTTGTTTCTAACAAAGTACGGACAATTTCGCCCTCTCTCGGTCAGTGTCCCTCGTGGTAGCGTAGGACAAGGCGAGATGAGGTGATGCTATGCCATCTTTTCGTTGGTCATGCTTATGTCATCCATGGTTACCTACTAAATGATGATAATAAGGCACTGTGTCCAAGATGTGGTGCAGTGCAAATAGTGTCGCACTCACATTCTAATTTCATCTCCGAGGTATACTCTGGAGCGTCGACGTCTTTCCGGAGTGGTCAGGCCCACTGTATAGTAGCATTCTTAGGTGACGAATCACGGGTAGTTCAGTCTGGAAATCTCTTCAGCTTTCTTTCTGATGCTAAATGTTGTACTATCTACTTGGGTTGTTGGCATAAATGTCATATATAAAGTAGGATGCATATAGTACAGTTGGCGTGGTATTGTAACCTTTTGAACAATTCATTAGTATTATCCAGCGCGTCGTGCAACCAGTGCAATTACTCATGGATTTTGAATGATTATGTGTGTGTGTGCGAATGATCAACTCTGGTCGAAGCGCCCTAAAGCCAAAATAACTAACTGAATGATTATGTGTGGCTGGAAAAAGATATCGAAAGCGATGTAAGACAACGTTGTTTGGTGTCGATTTTAACCCAGCTGTTGGAATTCGAGAACGCTTCACTGACCATACCGATTTTCTTTGTCTAACCTGCTCACCGTTTCTGATAAATATGCTCATGTCTGCCCTGCCCGCCAGGTGGGGCTCGCCGGGGTGAACGGCCACGTGTACGCGGTGAACGGCTTCGTTTGTACTACCTACCTAGACCATCGAGATGTACGACCTGGGACGAGAGCACGTACATCTGCAGCGTCATGAACTATCATCAGCTGTGCGATGATGTGGACGTGGTGCGTTCGCCGCCCAGCGAGTGCCAGCTGTGATGACCTGGAGCGGCCACGCCGCCGGCGACACGGCCGACCACCACCGGCGCGCCGGCTCTGTCCGCAAGCCCTGACTGTGACACGGTGATGGCGGCAGTCAGCGCAGAGGCCGACGGCTAGTGGGACGAAACGGTGCAGGCACCACGGTGCTGCCGGGCGGCCAGAGATGTGCACCCTGGAGTTTACATCTCGCTCCCGGCCGCGATGCTAGTGTGACTGCATTGGAACTGAGACCCACCGTCACCTTGGGGGTGAGGTGGATGGTGAAAGTGAGGTCTGCCGCCCGAGTGTTCGCGGGACAGGGCGATATTTTAGCCGAGATCGTGCCGCTGGCACCGAACGGTACTAGAACCCGACGTCCTACTGTGCTTGCAGCACAGGACTACCGAAATCGTAATGCCACGGCCAGACTCTGCAGCATGGGTGTTCGTGTGTGATCACCGCACGTTGGACACCGCCGTCTACTGTCGAGCTGGCTCTTCGGGACGGTGACGAATCGGATGTTGTAACCTGCAGTCACGCTCCCATTCTGCCGCACCCTGAGCGGCAAGGACGCGACCTGCCGGGGACACCTGTCGGGCAACCGGCGTGTGATCATGGTCACTCGGAGCGAACCCATTGCAGCCAGGCTATCGAACTGTCTCCGGAAAGAGGCGCCGAGCATTCCAGTCGGCATTCGCCGTGGTCATCAATGCCACTTTCGACACCCGGTGCCGCATGGCTGATGGGGTGCCGGTATACCAGATCTTCAGTCACCGGAGCTTTACATCGCGCGCGATGACTACTCTCATGTCTGGTTATTCCAAAGTGGTGCGGGTGCTCCAGCTTCAAAATATTGATGTGAAATTTCGCGTCTGTTTTCTAGCCACGTGTTTCATGCTGGCGTTGCGGTCGGTGGTGGGCGTGATTATGTGCTGCTAAATGTGCAAGTCCGATCAAATGTAATGTAATGTATTGGTCCGTTACCGACACAGTTGATCATGAAATGGTTTGTGATACGCAGCAGTCAAATGTTCTATTTTACTCTCCTCGTACCCGGTCAGCCGCAGACCTGATCGAACGAAAGTCGCATTATTGTATTAGTCACTCTGACATTAAGTCTTCCCATTCCTCGGCGCCCCATTATGTCCATTGTGGCCGTTCGATCCCCTCGTGTTGCTGTGTGCTTTCTCACCATATTCCATGTCGTTTTGGATGCATATTTAATCCACCAAATACACCTACGAACACTTGTTACGTGAAATTCGTTCAATTTCATT
Source organism: Ashinkailepas kermadecensis (assembly GCA_034440615.1). Classification (NCBI taxonomy): domain Eukaryota; kingdom Metazoa; phylum Arthropoda; class Thecostraca; family Neolepadidae; genus Ashinkailepas; species Ashinkailepas kermadecensis. The sequence goes on from JAOTOM010002433.1 coordinate 94,584, forward strand.
TTCCGACGCAATTATTTTACACTAAACCAAAGGGTACAATGCTTACCACGTCCATGTAATGTGTACATCAAAAGTAATGGTAATGCCGACGCTGTTGCAGTTCACATAATCGAGCAGGAACGTTATAGTTGTCGCGCAAATCTTGCGTCCATTGCGTTTCTCTGAGCTGGTTTAGCTTATCGTTGGTTAACGTTATAGTTCGGCTGCACTCCTAGTGGCGGCAGCGAATCAATCATTGTGAAGTCTCGTTTATCATCTTGAACAACCGGACGCAATACGCAGAACTATTACGATAGCGTGGGATGTTGGCGTTGCAATTGTGATGGCAATTCAAGCTGACATTTTGGTGGATAGTGGTATCATGTTGCTGGCAGCCGTGATAGCTTCATACTGTGTAAGTAACAAAATAAGCAGTTGCATGCGCCCACGTTGCCAATCTGTGTGTCTGGTACGAATATAGTCGTAGGGTATGCAGGACGATTATGTATCTAGCAATGACTTCCATGGTTCGAGAAAGTGGACTTCTTGGACTTTTCGCATCCAGAACATTTTCCGACGAAAACTATTTTCCTATTTTATCATTTGTAGGTTCAATCGTCCTCTGGCAATGAGCTGCTTGTAATCAAGCGCTCACCATTCACTGGGAAGTGCAGAATGAGATTCCCATGTCATAGGTTTTGGTAATAATATTCTTCATATTCGTGCACCCATATATTTTCCTCTCCGCATGCAGGATTATAAAGTGGAAATCCTGCCCTGATAACTTCGCAGATGGAGACATGCCATATAATTTTGTGTATGAATCACCTGACTTTTCTCCACAAGTGAGAAAGCATTTTATCCGATGTTGTGGACCTGATTAATATTTGAGTTCAGGAAATTCCAAATATAGAATGTCAATTTTGGCTTGCAGGAAGTTGAATGTTCTGTATCCTATGCTACACTTTACGTGCTCCTATTGTTTCGTGTTGTTGGTGTGGCCTTGCCGGCCCACAATGTATTTCAGTACCTTCCATAGTATTGCGCGTATGTGATCTTCGTTTGAATACACTGGGTGACAATATTAACGAATACCAACGCATACTACTGTCGGATATATATATATATATATATATATATATATATATATATATATATATATATATATATATATATATATATATATATATATATATATATATATGCAGAAGTGGCACAGTGAAAAAGGAAAACTTTTCTTAAGCAAACAAATCACCAACGTTTCGGCCACACATGCCTTCTTCAAGATGACACAATACAAAATGACAAAAAATTGTAAATTTGCAGTATTACGTGTTTTTTCCCAAAAAATTGTCTTAAGGATACCATGTTTATGAACGTGACTAGGATGATGGGACCACTTATTTTCTGTGGAAATGGAGGGAACAATTTGATTTGATTTTTTTATTTCGAACAAGAACTAAACAAACTTAGCCTAACCAAACCCAACCCATTTGTTTGCTTTATGGAGGAAATGCGTATAAAAACTGTTCTTGTTACCACCTTAACACGCGCACTGGAGGGGGGGTGCGAAATCCGCCCACCCCTCCGGTTCTTCGCACATAACTGCAGATTTTATCGGTCGATATACGCGATTTTCTGCGTACCTCCTTAGAAATGACCGGCGCGTCGTTTAAAGCAAGAAAAATGGAAATCTGCCGAAAATGTTTCAAGTTAGGGGCCGTTAAAGTAAAAAAAAAAATATAGCGCCAGACCACAAAAATCGGCGCTGATACGCTTCCCGTATATTCGCAAATGGGAAGTGTTCTTGGCAACACTAGCGACTTGTTTGATGTATATTGATATGCTATATAGTTTCAAGGCCATGTTAGGTCACCGAGGTCAAGTCAGGTCAAGTTCATGACAGGTTAATGGAACCAAACTTGATCAACTGGAATGTTGTCATGAATGCACTACTGTTTGTCATTGCGTTTCCATACTTTATTCATGTACTTCACTCCTTTCTTCACGAAGCCGACTGCGCCTAGCTGCCCGACGGAGCAGTCGGGCGGGCGGCCCGGTTCCGGTAACTGGAACAGGTAACTGACCTGATAAAGTGCTGCTATATAGGTGACCTGAGGTCAAATGTTGGGTCTAGCATCTGCATTGCATCATTAGTAATGTCCAAAACATCATCGATGTCAATTTTGGAGCATTTAAACACAATCACAGCGATCCATAACAACGACAAGCCAAGCCACGCAAAACAAGAAAATTTTGACAAATGTGACCTCATTTGACCTTGAAGATATTGACCTAAGGTCATATAATTTTCACACGATAGAGTTCACTACCGTACCCATCTACCCTGCGAATTTCGTTCATCCAGCTCTAATAGGAGCTGAGATCTTAGGGGGGGGGCGGAATCCCCCCCCCCCCCTCCAGTGCGCGTAATTTTCAGAGGCCCTCCAGGGCGCGTGTTAACACAAAATTTCAAACAAAACTTTTTCTTCTTCAAAAGCAGCTTAGGCGCGCCGCGGCAAGCCGCGTCAAATGACACTCATTTGATGCGAATTGAACCCATAGCGATGGATCGTGAGGACATTGAAAAATTCAAACTAGCCTTTGACCTTGAGGTTTGACCGTGATATATCCCGGTTTCAAAATGTTACTAGATGGTTCACCATGGGCTATCGCTTGATAGTGGATCTGGGTAGGCTTGAGTGAAAACCCAAAAAGAAAAATGTGAGACGAACGAAGAGATCAACTTGAATTTTGACCCGTCGAGATGCTTTCGATTTATCCGCTGTCTGATACCGCACAAGCGACGTCGAATGACATCATTTTCTGCAAATTGAAGCCATAGCGACGAGACGCGAGGCCATTGAAGAACTCAATCAAATCTTTGACCTTGACATGTCCTGATTTGAAATGTTACTCGAGTGTTCACCACTGGTCATTGCTTGCTATCAGATTTGGATGGGTTTGAGCGAAAACGAAAGAAAATTGAACGTACCGGATGATCAGCATGGCCTTTGCCCTTGAAAAATAATTCGATTGCTTAGCGTTCTGATAGCGCATAACAAGTCACGTTGAATGACGCCAATTTGATGGAAATTGAAGCGATAGCAACCGAACCTCGCGTTCGGTCGATATCGCTTCGATATCACCATCTAATAAATCAAGCTAACCTTTGACCTAGAAGTTTCTCCTTGACATGTACCGGTTTCAAATGTTACGCCATGGTTCAACACAGGCTCAATACCAGATTTGGGCAGGTTTAGGTGAAAACGAAAAAAGGGAGGAAACCGAAGAAACCGGTTTGCGTTGTACCTTGACCGTTAAGGTGGTAATGTGAGACCTATGTGTTTGCTTACATCGTGTTCAGTGCGAGCAGAATCATTTGTGGTAATTGATTCGAATGATCATAAATGCCGATGTCCCGTCGCTGAATGCCGATGCCCATGCAAATACGCCTCCGGCGAACACTTCGCTAAATACGAATACGAATACGACGTTAACTTGACATACTTGCTTAGGGCTACCCATGACTCTCCTCCATGGTCTTGAAAATACCCAAGGGCACCCAGAGTCACGTTTGTTCAAGATATATCAATATATGCGCAGGGGAATGCAACGTAATAAAGTCTTGTGATAATGCAAATTTGTTGCCTGGCAAAGCACAATTTTCTACCGAAGCGATAACACAAGATGGCCAAGGTTCATGTTATTCAAGAATAGCCTGGAAGCAGATATTTCTACGTTTGCTGATTTACAATTCGGAGATTTTGTGGCGACAGATAGCCTGTGAAGCCCGTTGATTGGCTTGATCGGTTTCCAATATTTTTGGTGATTCTCTTGCATATATATTTTCACTTTATCAATGATTAAGTATAATTTTGCGGCGATCATACTCAGGTAGCTGAGGCTTGGGGACACGGAAAAAATTGAGTGGGACAAATCGCTACTTTTCAGAAATTGGGGGACATGTCCCCTTAGCCCCCCAGTGGTTACATCCATGTGTGTGTGTGTGTGTGTATGTTTGCATGTGTAGGTGTGGGTCAAACTCTCTAGCCCGGGTCAGATGCCCGCTGCACCTCCAGCACATCGTCCTGCGCCAGGTACGCTATCATGCTGGCAAGTTTGACAAACCCAGGTGAACTATTGATGCAATTATCGGTGTCGCACATACCTGCATAACGCGCCGTGGCATGCACACAGGGCGATGTGAATGATAATGGATCTGACATTGTCGAATGCCATCCACGTTTTTTGTAAAAAAAAAAACCCACAAAAAATATTTTGAAGAAGTTTTATTACTGTGCCACTTATGCATAGCTTGTTTATTCATGAAAATATTGTTTTATCACTTACTTATATGAATATATATATATATATATATATATGGGTGTTGTTTCATGGCAATTATTCGGGGCAATGTGCTACAGAATTGATGTACGTATAAGATGCAGCTGTTTAACACACGCACCGAAGGGGAAGGGGTGGAATCCGCCCACTTCTGAGGATTTTTTTTGTTACGTTATCTAATAAACAGGCCTGGTGACTTCGTTAAAGATTGATAAACCATGCTATGCAACAAAAAGTCGAAATCCGTGAGTAAATATAAGAATTTCGTGGGTGTCAAATCGACCGACCGGGCGACGGCCGGCGAACGTTCGAGGTCGCAAAGGCTTCGTCGGTGCGGTGGAGAGGCGGTGCGATGAGGCAGGCGATTACACGACCTCATTTGATCTTAAAGGCCTGGGACCATTCAAATTGTATTGAAACGAGTTCACTACAAACATAATCTACTGTCCAAATTGTGTACCTATAGCTTCAGTAGTTTCAGAAATGTTACCGGCGGGGGCCGAATCCTCCCCCGTCCTCTGCGCGTTGTGTCAGAGGCCCTCCAGCGTGCGTGTTAATGGATCCTGTCCTCAATTATGTTTGTATGCAAGATTTAGGCCACTTAATCTGCTGATAGGATACATTTATAATTGATGTGATGCTGAAGAGGAATATAAAAATATAACCACTAGAAGACCATGGGGTAGACAATTGTCCGAGTCCATTGAAAGCCCGACAAAAGAACAGCGAATGCAATTTTCGAAACGTATCGTTCTATATGTGTGTTCACCAGTCACGTTTACTCCGTTGCTCATATATCAACGAGCAAAGCTACTTTACAATCTGCGAGCCCACCTGCACCCCGATGCCTGGTGGCGAACTCTTAGCATATTATTAATATTAACATTCAATATGAAGGGTTGAGTTCTTATACGCAACTTTTTAATCAATTTTATGTCATTTATTGCATGTGTTCTTGACCATGAAAAGAATGACGATATTTAATCCAGACCAAGTGCAGTTGCCATTTAAATATATCTAACGCACCGACCACCGTCTTCACGTCAGTTTATCTAATACCAATATCACCTGAAAAGAGCCCTAGTTCAAGATATCCTCAAAATCCATGCAAGCAAGACCAAGTGGGTTTTAGCTTTTGTATCACTGCGTTCGCTCGCAACGCTCGCTCTCTCTGTCTGAACAGCTAGTCCATACATGTAAGGTGAACGCTGCCTGGGAAAGGTGTGTGGACGAATAAGTGTTAAGTTTGGCTATATCTGGCAATCTAAATCAAGTCAGGAGCTTTCTGACCTTCACATTCTCATGACTTGTCATGAGAAGATGAGGGTGTGATAGCTGTTGCAAAATTCCATGATAAAGAAAATAATACAACGCATTCGCCTTTAGTAATCTGAGGGCACATAGCACACAACACAGCATTATTTAGGAACGGCACCGTCATTTGCCATCTGCCGCGGTCTCCCACCAACAGCCAGACTACGACACCATGAAGATGTACAAATGCATGTGTGTGGCCATAGCACACCCCTGTAACCCATCATAATACACCATGACCCTTGCTACCTCAACACCGTTACCAGTACCAGTGCCCTACTAGTAAAGGTAGACATGTGGTGGAATGAAGCAGCCGTCGTGAACGATGTAAAATCGATCTCATACATGTCTCATAGCGTTTCTAAACTCTAAGTAGCAGAACAAATGTCGATATTGAATTGGCCCCGCGTCACCAACGTTGAACGAAAACCTTGCAACTGCATACTTTCTGCTTGTATTATTATAGACGCACACTTGCTCGTGGACTGTTAATCTTGAAGTACTGAGGGTTTGAGACTGCACAGCTGTCTAGGAAAGAAGCCGGTGCAGATGGGCAGGGAAAAAACAATGCTGTGAACAAACCAGGCCACATGCGAGCAAACGTGGTTTCTGCCAACGAGAAGGCGGAATACAAGCAGGTGAGTACACAGGGGTATAGGATCGCAAGATCAGTTGGGTGTATGGGGGGGGGGGGGGGGTGCTCAGCCCTGGTTCGATCAATACACTCAAATACTAATTTATCTCTTAGTTTGGGTCAGTATATTTTCTCATCTAAAAAACAACATTAATTTCATAAATATTATTTTCCCTTTTCCTGTTTTCCATGAAACATTTTTCATGTTCATGGCAAACAGGAAAAGGGAAAATATTTATCCCCGGATAGGCTATAGGATATCCGGGGACAAAATATTCACAAAATGGTTAATCGCAAAACTATTATCGCGTAGGTATGGAGAATGCGTGTAGTGCCGAAACGACTTCTTCCCATTTCTCTTCGCATTGTGCCTAATTTCATCATTGTTTTTACGATATCTATGTATGTTACATCAAATTTCCGTCGATCCATACGGATTAAAAACGGTACGAAAGGAAACAACATGCAACCATCAAAGCAAACTCCACATCGCGATGAGTGCTAAATGACCAATGTAATTATCGATTTGAGAGAACTTAAAATATGATTGCTTGTACTATTTCAATTTATCAAAGAGGTAAGTCACCACCAATACCAAAAAATACTTAGATGAACCGTGAAAATGTCAACACTCATTATAAATTTTGGGCAATCTTACACCTACTAGGTTGTCGAATACGACATACTAATCCAGCATTGCTTGCTTGCAGCATTGCTTGAATTTTCATGGGTTTGACCTCCAAAGTTGGGGCTGGTTTCCAAGGTGGGTGGGGTCGGAGCTGTAAGTTGTTGGATTGAAGCCCTCCCAACTGAATAAGATCCTACACCCATGTAAGTACAGTACAAGACATCAAATGTGCAACACTGTATGGCCGTATGATTCGCCGACATCACCGAAATAATACAGTTTAAAATTATCGAGAACTAAATGCACTGCATGTGTATTAGTTTGCTCCTTCTGTAGTATTTTGCCGTTCTCAAAGCAAGATTGAAGCGTTGCTTCTGTAGTTTTTTTTCTCTGTAGCTGTTCTAAACAGTATCCACCTATGATGTCTCTCGGTTTTGGACGTACCATGTGTATCATATTGTAAAATACGTGTGCGTGGCCATTACGCAAGTATAAATCGTGCCTGCGAAATAAGCAAAGTAGTCGTTATAGTATAAATCACGGTTAATTTAAAAGTAGGTATTTATTACACATGTAGCCAGAACATATCAGAAACTAATATCAGAAACACAACCATTTTGAAGGTTGTGCGTCGGATGATGGGCCATGCACCATGCTGTAGCACCGGGTAAAAGACAAGGATATGCACAAGGAGTAACTATCAAAGCTCAACAATTCAAGGTCCGCGGTGCGAAGGCCCAGCCAGCGCTGAGGACTTCTGCCAGGGGCGGATTCAGAATTGTCATGGGGACAGGACTTCTTAGGAAGCCCTCGGCTTCACGCCTGGTGTCAGCAATGGCAGCAGGATACCAGCAGCGCAGGCCGGTGCCAGTCGGCGCAGTGTCTCAGGAAATCAGTTCGCTGGCAGCACTACAGGGTATCGTCGCGGATGTTAACCTTAACGGCGGCGGTCAGTCGCCTGGAAACAAACGTCCTGAGTGGCATGTCACCGGAGTGAACGGGCGGACGTCACTAGATCCAGGGCTATCGGCGGAGCCATCGGCGGGAGCCATTGGTGGGACTATCCGTAGGACGATCGTCGGTCCATCCGTGGGACTATCGGC